>SNQJ01S0064483.1:39032-49701 GCA_010110895.2 Picea sitchensis
CCTACATATACATGACCAATAACCTATACCTACACATGCATTAACCTGCATAAGTGCATTCTAAGATTACCCTTTATAGTGTTACAACACGCCTCTTTATAGGCTTTACAATAGGAAAAACCCTAAATATTGGAACCCAAAAACAGTTACAGATCCATGCATATCATTGGCTACAAATCCTTCAAATCTCAGTATTCTGTTACAATTGACTTCCAATTCGGGTTACTAGTCGACTACCCGTCGGTCCTTCATTCGGTCTCTAGTCGGTCGTCTCACACCCACACTTAGACCTCTTTTCGATTGACTTGTCATCGATATCTTCGAATTCAACTTTGCCTGGTCGACTCCCTCGACCTTCGACTTGTTGTCGATCCACCTCGACCTTCGATCGCCAGTCGATCTACCTTAACTCGACTTTCACTGCAAAGAATATAACAACCCAACATTCTCCCACTTGTTGTCTTATTTGTTGAAACATGAGATTCCTAAATTTTTGTTCACAGACCCAAGGCAACAATGCCCATTGCCTCTCTACACCAAGAGAACTTCGTAACACTCACAGACTTGATCAACGAGTCTGTTATGTTTTCCAATGTGTCTACTTTCTCCAGTAGCACCTTGTTACTTTCCACTATATCTCTCATGAAATGGTATTGTACATCAATGTGCTTGGTCTTTGAATGATAATATTTTGCTTTGACTCTCGCAACTCACCTTCATAGCTCTCTACTCAAACTCGATTCCTGAACACAGCCTTTGAAGCCATACTGCTTCTTTGCTTCCATGAGTGACCGCCATGTATTCAACTTTTGTTGTTGACAAGGCTATGACCGCATGTTGCTTACTAATCCAACTTGTTTCTCCATCGAACATTTTGAAGACATATCTGTTGGTCGACCTCCATCGATCTAGATCTCCAGCCCAATCAGCGTCGACAAATCCATGTACATCTAATTTACCACTGTCACCTCCAGGATTTCCTTGGTAGCATATAGCATAGTCCTTCGTGCCACACAAATACCTGAATACTTCTCTTGACAACTATCTAATACTCCTTTCTAGGTGTCGATATGTACCTGCTCAACACTCCTACTGCATGGGAAATGTCTGATCGAGTGCAGACCATCACATACATTAGATTACCAACAACACTTGCATAGGGAACACACGTCATGTCCTCTATTTCTTCTTATGTCTTTGGACACTATTCAACATTAAGCCTTGCTCCCATTAGAATTGGTACCTTCATCGGTTTGCAATTCTACATGTTGCATCGTTTCATAACTGTTTCATTATACTTCGTCTGATTCAACTAGATATTTCTAGTGGCTCGATCTCTCTGAATCTCCATTCCCAGAATGAAGTTAGCTGCACTGAGATCCTTCATGTCTAACTTGGAGGATAGTTGCTTCTTCACCTCCTTTATTGTGTCCATGTTGTTTCCAATCAGCAACATGTCATCAACATACAAAGATACATATATGAAACACCCACCTTCTTCCTTGGAATATATGCAGTGATCAACTTTGTTTCTCATAAATCCCAAACTAAGGATGTATGTGTCAAACTTCTAGTACCACATCCCTGCTTATTGCTTTAGACCATAAAGGGATCTTTTGAGTTTTCACACCAACTCTTGCTTTCCCTTTACTACAAATCCTTCAGGTTGTTTCATGTAGATTTCTTCTTCTAGGTCCCCATGTAGGAACGTTGTCTTCACATCCATTTCTTCTATCTCCAGATCAAATTTTACAGCCATAGACATTAGTACTCGAATGGAAGTTAATTTTGCAACAGGGGAAAAAATATCACCGAAGTCGACTCCCTCGACTTGGGAATAACCTTTCGCTACCAGTCGAGCTTTGAAATTCTCGACTTGACCTGCGACATTCATCTTCTTCTTGAACACCCACTTGCTACCAATGAGCTTTCTTGCACTAGGTAACTTGACTAAATCACATGTCTCATTTTTGTACAAGGATTCCATCTCTTCGACCATGGCGTCCTTCTAGAGTTTACCCTATGTCGAGTTGACTGCCTCACCGACCGACTTGGGCTCATCCTCAATGGTAGTTAGCATGAATGCAGAACAAAAGTTGGGCGGACTATACCTCTCAACTGGTTTCTTTATTCTTTATGACCACCTTACCACCGGAGTCAGTTGTTCCACCTCTTCCTCAGATTCAGTCAACTCATCTGAATCATCTTCTTTGTTCCTTAGTTCAAACTGCACCGTATCAGGATTATTCTTGATCTGAAAAACTTCCTCAGGCTCAGATTTACCTTCGACTTCTCTGAAGACCACATCTCGACTGTACACTGTTCTCCTTGATGTAGGATCCCAGAGCTTATATCCTTTCATCCCTTCTTTAGTAACACCTGTTAGGAAACCTCAAAGAAGGATGAATCCAGTACTAAAAGATACAGTGAAGGAGGAAATACAGAAACTATTGAATGTTGGTTTTATTTACCCAATTTCTGACAGCAAATGGGTATCCCCATTTGTAGTAGTTCCAAAGAAAGTAACCAGAAAATGGAGAATCTATGTTGACTTTTAGGAACTTAATAAAGCCAATCTTAAGGAATATTTTCCTCTTCCATTCATCGACCAAGTCTTGGATACTATGTCAGGAAAACGATACTTTTCCTTCCTTGATGGATATAGCGGATACAATCAAATTCTAATATCACCCGAGGATAAGGACAAGACTACTTTCACTTGTCCTCGAGGAACTTATGCTTATAGGGTCCTACCATTTGGTCCGTGTAACGCTCCTGCCACATTCCAACGAGTAGTATTAGGGATATTTTTTTATCTCATTCATGACTGTGTGGAAGTGTATATGGACGATTTTACAGTATATGGTAATACTTTTCAAGAAGCCCTAGATAACCTAAGGAAAGTTCTCATTAGATGTCAAGAGATGAATATATCCTTAAGTCATGAGAAGTGTAAAATGTTATTGATTCAAGGAGTAGTCTTAGGGCATAATGTCTCATTCGAAGGGATTTAAGTGGATCCTGCTAAAATTGAGGTAATTGTTAAACTCCCACCTCCAAAGACTCCAAAGGAGGTGAGAAGCTTTCTTGGACATACTGGTTACTACCTGCGATTCATCGAAAATTTTATGAAAATTTCCGCACCAATGTTTGGATTTCTCACAAAAGATGTTGACTTTCTTTGGACTGACCATTGTTAAACTTCCTTTGAAACTTTAAAAGCTAAATTATCCATGGCACCAGTTCTTAGAGGACCCAATTGAGCCCTTCCATTCCATATATCTACTTATGCCTCCGATACTGCAATAGGAGGAGTGTTAGGACAAAAATAAGACCAACAATATTATGCCATTTACTTTGTAAGTAAGAACTTGACTCTTGCTAAGATGAACTATACAGTCATTGAGAAAGAATTCTTAGCAGTCGTCCCTGCCATCAACAAGTTTCGCCATTATATCACAAGATATGAGGTATTTGTACATACAAATCACTCTGCCATTAGATTTATTATGAACAAACCTATTACCAATGGTCGAGTAACTAGGTGGCTCCTTTTGTTACAAGAGTGCAATATTATTGTCCTTGACCGACCAGGAAAAGAGAACTTAGTAGTTGACTTTATCTCTCACACTAATCATGAAGGTGATAGTATTCTTGTTGATGATAGTTTTCTAGATGGGCATCTCTTTTCCATCTTTGTAAACACTCCATGGTTTGCAGATATGGCAAATTATTTAGCCACTATAAAATTACGAGCTCATTTGTCACCTCATGAAAAGCATCGAATTATAACACAAAGTGTTAACTACTCATGGGTTGGCCTTGACCTTTTCCGTACTGGACCAAATTTGATCATTTGTAGATGTGTTCGGGAAGACGACATAGCAAAAATCCTACAAAATTGCCATGATGGACCATGTGGTGGTCATTTTTTCGATAAACGTACAACATACAAGGTTTTACATTCAAGATACTATTGGCCTAGAATTTTTAAGGATGCTGCCAAATATGTAAGAACTTGTGATAGTTGTTAGAGGATAGGAAAACCCACATTAGCTGATGAAATGCCTTTACATACCCAGATTATGATCGAATGATCCAGGTGGATATCAGTGGCCACCCACCTTCTCTAATTGGCCCAAAACATGTTTTTGACAATTTTGGTAATTTATTATTTTTAGCAGTTTTTAACTTCCGATGCCATTTTGAGGCCCTAAACGATGTTTTTTTGAGAAAACGGGGAGCAACATGGTTTGTAGATCAAATTTTCTCACCCAAAAGTTGTATTTCTTGATTAGATCTTTCCAACGAACTATCATACGCCTAAAACGAAGATCGTATGCAAAAGCTACGGCCCCGGGAAGTTGATGCACCAACTTACCCAAACGGGGCCCACGACTTTTGGCGCTTCATCTCCTAGGGTTAGGTTTTTGGCTGTCTAGGGTTTTTTGCATTCTTGCTTATTGTAAAAAGGCCTTCAGAGCCTCATTGTAATCATCTTCTCATGGATGCGAGTAGCCGTCACATCTCTTCTCAGAGATAAGCTACCACCATTCTAGCGAGTCTTTCACTCTGTATTTTACAGTCTCTGTACATTTATTTCGTTAATAGAAATCGTGTATTGCTGTATATCCGTGACTCTTGTTTTATTTCCGCTATATCTCTATTATATTGTTGTCTCTCTTGCAATATCTCTAAATATTTATGTTTTATATCTCCGCTCTCATTTCGTGCCGAAAATAATTCGGATCATCGAACCTTTTGAGAAATGGGCCCTTGATTTCGTAGGACCAATTTCCCCCATGTCTCGTAAAAAGAAATATATTATTGTTTGCACAGATTATGTCACTAATTGGGTAGAGGCAAAAGCCTTGTTTAGGGCTACTGAAAAATCTGTTGTTGATTTTATTTATGAAGATATTTTTACCCGCTTTGGTGTCCCTCGTGAGATTGTCACATACTAGGGTTCAAATTTACTTCTACGTTGATGAAGGAATTAACAAAAAAGTATGGGATAAAACATCGTAAGTCCTCCCCATACCACCCACGAGTTAATGGCCAAGTGGAGTCGACAAACAAAGTATTGGAAACTATCTTGACTAAAATTGTCCAACTACACCATAGAGATTGGGATGATAGACTTCCAGAGGCTTTGTCGACATATCACGCTTATGTCCTTATGAAGTGGTTACCATGTTTGATAATGGGGCTGTAAAAAAAATAAAAAAATTGATGATGAACAGGTCTCTTTTGTAGTAAATGGGCATAAACTGAAACTTTACCATAAGCCTGTTTCTAAAGAATACTTTATACAAGTCATGACATCCAACAAGGCACTGAAATTGGTGGATGGGGAAGTTTCTTCTCCTTCTCCCTGCTCTTGAAATATTTTGATTTTCTGTTGTACATATGTAAATATTTTTGGTGTGGTTTTTGACAAGTAGTTTTAGAAAATTTTGTAGGCGTTGATTTAAAAACAAGTGGACAATTTCAAGGAGACAAAGAAAAAGGGAAGTATTTTAGTTCAAAAGAAGATGTTACTATGCTTGATGTTTTTCATCTGCTTGAGCACCAATTGAGTAATGAATACTTTTTATCATGATTAAAAACTTTTTTCTTTAAATTAGCCATTTTCAGTCTTTTTGTAATATTTCTATCTTCCTTTCTCTCAAGGAATCTTTCATGGCAGTTGCTCATAGCCCTCAACCACCAAAAAATTTAAGGAAGTGACATTTATCTTATCAAACCTAGAGGTTACTGGTACAATCCATCTAGATCTCTGAGTGGGTGAGTAAAGTATCTTTATAAAAGAGTAGCAAGAAGGTCTAACTAGCGGTTAACCATGGAAACATCAATACAACTTCAAATGGAAGAAAGTGAGTAGGGGCTATAGATACATTTCTGTTATTTTCCAATGGTACCATCCACGACACATTAAAAATGCTTGACTGTACCATATCTTCAGATTAGCTACGCCCACTTAAGTATCCCTTACATCAGGACAATCCGTAAAAATAATACATAAAAAAAAAATCATCCTCCAACTTAAATACCAACCTAGTCCATAAAATATTCTCAGAGCTGCCTCCCCATCTTCTTGCAAAAAAGCAACATTCATATACAAATCTTAAAGATGGTGGTAAGGACCAGTCTCTTCTGTAAAAATGGTGTAAGAGGCTAACCCATCGAGATACTGAACATGTCTATTGGCAGCGGGTACCGACCTATGGTATGACTAGGTAAACTCGTCAGCGTACTGAACAGGCTTGCTGGTAGCGGGGAATTCTACCTAGAGAGGGTGATGAATTGACAACAATAAATAAAGATCATTTTTTTATTTTAAAACTTGTCATGATGTACGACACTACTTGTAGGCATGATTGAAAAGAAGTATGCATAGTTAAGAAAATTTAAATGAACTCCATTAATTTACCATTGGGGACTAACTTGAAGATGATCTTAATACTATGTTGCCTGACTCTTCTTAACTATATGTAAGATGTTTTGTCTTACAGGTGGGGTCATGTTCTTAACCGTTTTGCCAGACTAATATGTGAAATTTATTTATATACTTGGAAGCTATAAATCTTAGGATTTTGGAAGTATTGACCGGTTTCCTATATATTTGATTGTGAAATGTCACAATACTTAGTAGTGGGGGAGGGGTTTCCTGAGCTAAAAATTGTCCATTTGTATAGCAAGTCTATGAGAAGAGGCAATAGGATTTCTGTCAATTTATGTCATTAAAAAAAAATTGCCATGAAACTGTTTTCTGCAATATCTCAGGCTATTATGTCATCAGTCATTCATATTTGCATGTTATTTGATTAACCATATACTGTTGGAATAATTTTGTAACCTCTTAAGTGTATGGTTGATAAGCTTGTTCTTACATCATAATTTACAGTTTATGGGCCTCTGCTTATGTCCAATACAGGGGAGGAATGATTAAACCAAATTATTCTTTGTGGCAGTTACAGATCGATGAAAAAGGTAACTAAGGTGGATACTACAATCATATCCACCCTCTCATTCACCTTGGCAGCCATGATTCTTCCAATCCTAGCAATCTAGGCGAATACATGCTTACTACGGTATAATTTCCATGGATGGAGTGCCGGATGAGGTATTGTATAAAGTGTTGTAATTGCGAATGCGATTTTTAATGCTTCAGTTCAGGTATAATCACTGGAATCCAATTACATTTGTCAAGTCATGAATTAAACTTGATAAAGGTGTTATGTCTATTTTTCACACTTGCTAAGAGGTGAATTTAAACTTATGATTTCTTTTATACGTTTACTATCATAATGTCCAAGTCTTCGACTTGGTCATTGATCAAACCTCTCATGCGATATGATTGTTAAGAGTCGGATCTCTAAGTACGATATCATTCAAAATTCAAATCCTTGTGTAAGCATTACTATGTATGGCATTCATATGTGCCAAATGCACCCATGACTCGACCCTCTTATATCATCTGCATTGAAAGAGAGCATCGTGTTATGTTTATCGATCATCCTATGCTCGTTCTGCTTATTGCTCATCTTCTGCTTTATAGCCATGTCGAATCGCCACGAACCTTCCTCATATGCCAAATTATTATCTATCCCAGAGTTCGAAGCCTACCAAGAAATCTTTCTCCACGTGGGATGGGGGCAATTCCTTACTAGTCTGCATGGGTACGATGATGATGTTTCCCTCTAGTTCTCCCTCGGATTCGATGGAAAGATTTCTCGCGTTGGGTCACTGGTTTTTCCAGTCTTTGAAGAGTCTATTATTGTGGCCACAAAACTCCCACGAGTTGGAGGTAGATGGTTCAAGCATCACCAACTTCCACGACAGAGTTATAATTGGGTTTTTAAACTAGAATAGCAAAATGTTTCCGGGGCTAAAGGATATTCAAAGGGATGGATTAAAGATTAATTGCTTAATCCTCTTATTGTCATCACCAGATTAATTAATTGCAAGGGTAAGTATATCACCTTCAAATCCTACCATTTTCGCCTCTTGGCTCACTTTCAGTTTGGTAAACCTTTGAATTTTCCATTTTACTTTTTAAAGAGTCTTGAGAAAATTTCCTACCAGGTTCGCAAGAATGTGACAAACCCTCACCATAGCCTATTTCATCATCGCCTTATCAAACTACTATTTATCTCAGAATTAAGAAAACAAGACAGAACCTGGGATGATTTCCTTTACCAGTTTTTGAACCCCCATTTGACAGTTAAAATGACCAAGAAGTCAATTGATTATGGGATTGCTAATCCATCTAACCCTCATTCTTCTAAAACTCCAAACCCTCCAATTAATCCTATTCCCTCATCTGCTAAGAAATCCTAGAAGCATGTTGTTGATCCTCAATTATCTACAACTCATATTGACTCTAAACATAAGAAGCCGCATGACTCTTTTCACAATTATTTTCTTCCAATTCCTACAAGGAGGCAAGGTGCTAACATGTTTAAAGGAAAACATCTCGTAGGAGCACTCGAAGTATGATTGGAAAGTTCAATAAAAATCCTCCAATTACCTCAGACCATATTCAATTATCCTTTGATCATGAGAGCCCTCACAAGAAGCTTAAAGAAGACTCTACAAGAGATTCTAGGCCTGCCAAAGAAACTAAATCTAAATCTGCCATGCTTAGTCTTCCTCAAAAGGCCATTATCACACCTTTTCCTCAAATTCATAAACCTTCTACAAAATGTGACATGCCTTCCACATCCATTGATAAGCCTAAGCCTTCTCTTATTGAAAAGTTTGATCAGTCCCCAACAGTTGAACAGTTGCAACAAGAAAACGCTCAGTTGACCCAACGTATTGAAGAGTATGAAACACTGGATCGTCAATTACACCATGACAACGTTGTCCTACAAGCCAAGGTGAATTCTCTACAACGTTTGGTTAATGATATGACTACTACCAATCATAATTTAAGAATGAAGTTGAAGCATTGAAAGAGGCCTAAGAAGAAGTATCCAGGACATGAGGAAGAAGCCCCTAAAGCTTAATCCATCTCCTATCTCAAGATCAAGTCACTACCTTAAGAGTATAGTTCTGTTTTGGCAATCCATTTTTCTTTGCAGAGGGACCTGCAAAATCTCAAGCGTGGAAGAAATGTTGGCTCCATGTTTTGCCTAAATTTTGCCTTCTATAAGTCTCTTTTTGAACATAATGATTATACATTTTGATCTTATTATCAGATTATTATCATTAGATCGATATGGGATGCGAATTAGGTATGTGATGGTCTTATTTTTAGATTAATGTGAATTTTATGTTTAATTGAATAAATATAAATGCTTAATACTCGTTATTTTTTATTAAACAGGAAAAAGGCACGATCCAGACCTTCATCTGGACCTTCATCCGGTCCTCATTACGGAACTCGGAGCGCAACATATTTGGCCATTATCATATCAGCGGACCTTTCCTGGAAAGTATAGAACATGGGTTTCATGCCTACTCGAACCCTCCTGCTACAAATCTCATTACATTTTGATTCAAACAATTGCGTTCGGCCTATATTCGAGCGCATGAGTTTGCTAGAATATGTTGTTCATTGCTAGTCTTATTGATTTTCTGTTGTATGAGAGTGTCGACCCTTTCAGTGGTCGACTTCCTAGTTGTATCTAAACTCTATAAATATTGGAGGTCTCTCAGAACGAGAACAACCATGATAATATAACTATTGTATTGAATTTGCCCCTGTAATTCAATTATGATATTAATACAATTTGATGCATTGAGATCGTGACTGCTTCTTAAGCTGAAGTAGTACCACGACTACCTGGGGGGCCCACCAGTAGTCTGTGTGTTTTGTTAACTTGTTGTATAGTCATATTTATGTATATAACTCTCTTATGCAGGTTGCTTATTTAAGTTGTGTTTCCTTATCTAATGTACATGTTACTTGTAATTTTCCATATATGGACATCTAAATGTGCATTCTCTTATGTATAACTCTCTTATGCAGGTTATTTACTTAGGTTGTGTTTCATTGACATATACATGCTCCTGATCATCTAATTGGTTATACATACACATATCTTTCTTTTCTCATTTATACTAGCTATATTTACTTTGCAGACTGGTCATCTAGACAGTGTACATAATAGTCATCTATGATTCATTAAGTTATGGTTCAAATTAATCCCTGCAGGGCTGTATAGAATATTTGCAGTTTCAGTGTGATAGGACAATTGCTAATTTTGAATCTCTTTTGAATAACCTTTATAGATTATGTTAATCAGAAGAATATGTATTTAATCAATTGATATTTCTTTAATGGCGAGGTTTTCCTTAGATTGTTTTATCTCTACTTTACACATCTCTGTAGAAGTCAATATTGAGTGCATCCCATTTGAATTAACAGTAGTGCTAAGGTGCCATCGTATACATAATCATTATATTTAGATGTCATCATGATGTTGTTTACTTTTAGTTAGTAAGATTAGTGTAATGATGTGGTTTATTTTATGTAGAATAAAAGTAATTGTGAGTTCTTGAAAAGATGCTTTAAGAATAGTGTTCACTTCAAAGAGTTGCTTTTAAGGAAAGATAGATTGTTTATATTCAAGGATTACTTACTTAGATTAATGAGCTCATTGATCATAGTCATAGATTGCTCTATATATTTAAAATAAATTTCATTGTCCAAACATAG
>SNQJ01S0064483.1:58275-79774 GCA_010110895.2 Picea sitchensis
AGGTTTCCGACCGACTGTTCCTTATTCCCTACACACACTCGACAAAGTATTTCAGCTATCACTCTGTTCTAACTTCATACTTTGGGGAGCTCTCTGTTACACATTATTTTCGTCATCCCTATGACCATTAATGATGTAAACCTATCTGTTGCCTTCAGAGGGGTCAGTGGCCTGAGTTCCTGAAGAGAGAAGAGAGAAGAACTTTTCCGGAGAAAATAAGTTGCATTCTACTTTGTAAAAAGACCTATTAAAGAGGATGTTCATAGGTTGCTATATAGGCAGGGTGCGAGAATGCCCGATTCTCGCAGGTTGCACTATAGTTGGGTTGCGAGGGGTTTGCAGGTTGCTCTATAGGCAGGGTGTGAGAATGCTTACACGTGGGAAAAATGAGTGTTTTCTCGAATCTTCTAGAAGGAGAAACTTCCATGGTGAGGTAGCATCCGAATGGTTTGGATCTTACTCGCTTTCATGATTTAGTGGGATCATCCTAACCTCCTCACCTTATCCTCTTAAGCTTATAAAAGGAGAGGAGCTCTCATGGAGATGGGCTAAGTTGGATTTGGTTTGGAATTATTAGCTTGGTTGGAGTGTCTTTAAGTTTTGCCTTTGTCAAGATAGATTGTGAATATTATCAGATCTGCGCTCTCAGAATTCTTGGAATGGAAGTGTGTGGGGAACAAAGGACAGTTGGAAGGGACCTTACGACATCAAGGCCATGGTTGTAATCTCTCTTTCACATTTAATATGATACAATAATATGATTCTTTCCTATAAAGCTTGTGTTTTATTGTATGATTCCTTGATCACATACATAGGTTTATATTGAGTTTATGCTATTGCTATCACTTTGGTTGGTTGCGTTCTTTTGCAGGATCATCATTGTATGAGTGTTGGAACGGAGCTACGATGGCGATAACGAGAGGAAGCGGTGTTTAAACGGTATGTCACCTATCCCTCTTTAGTTAGTAAATTCAATATCTAAAACTTAAGGAAAGCGTCATGTTCTGGTGTGTTTTGTTCTAGATCTAGGTGGATCTAGGGATATCAGTTAGTGTCCGCACCTACCGATTTGTTCGATAACACATGCACTCTACAGTGAGCACATGTCCCCAAGTAGGAGCCAGATGTTATCCCCATTTTGTGGATAACTAAGGAGATTGTGTCTTGAGGCCCTCAGGTTGCATATATGGAGTGATGAGAGACTACATGACCAACAATATCCTTTTGCACAGTTGGAGACCCTTCTAACCACCACAAAGGTCACAGATTTTAAGATGGCGTACACCACATCAGTTGGCTTCCGGAAGGAAGTAGGCCTTGATCCACGAGGTACAAGTCAATATTATGGTGAGAATCATTTCAATATTTAAGGCATTTAAGTATGTTGTATCTTAGATTTCTCTAGATTTCATGATATATTCTTGGACATTATGCCTTTTTCCCTGCTTCACCTTGGTGGTTGACAGTGTTCCCTAGTAAGTGGTCTTCCTTAGGGATGGGTTTTATACTAGGAACTTCCTTGAAGAGCCATTGTACCGCTCTCGACCATACTTACCACTTTCCATCACTATTTACCCCCATTTCCTTATCTCTTGGGATTTTAGGGTGTATTGACCCAAGAAGGGGTTGTCCCTCATTCTATGGGAAGAAGGGGTTGAAGGAACGTAGGGATTGATGTTGGGTAAAATATAAAAGCCTATGTATGAACCTTCTATATGCTTCACCCAGGGATCACCCAAGAAAGCAATGAAACACTTATCTTTGAGAAAAAGGGGACCCGGAATAAAATATGATTAAGAATGCTTAAAAGGTTAGTTGGAGGATAAGAGGCCTCATCATGAGCTGACCTATCATGTCCATGAATATCTAGTGGTATGAAATTACCATCATCTAGTCACCAAGCTAGGGTAATGGCTCTCAATTGCATGGATGAGAGAAAGAGGGTCTCATCATGAGCCAACCTTATCATTTCCACTAGGTGTTTGTGGGTCACATTGCCATTATCTGGACACCATGCCAGGGAAGTGGCCTTCAAACTTTCCTTAAAATTATGAAAGAATGAAAGAATGGCAAAATAATGAGCTTGGAAAAAGTGCATTGCAGACGAAGGTACCACACACCCTCTACAAAGGCACCCATGAATGAGACACTTCGACCTCTTGTATGTCATGAGCCCTATTCCCATTGAGTCTTGACCCTAACCAATTCACCCACTCTACATGGCTTAGAGAGGGATCTCTTGGAAACTCTCCTTAACCTAGGGAAAGATCTACCCAATAGGACACCTTGTCAACCCTCCCATATTCAAGCTTGACAAGTCGCATAATGTCTTTGAGAACTTAATTGTTTTATATAGTGATATTTGATGTATATGCTTAGGTGGATAATTTATTGATTGGATTCACTTATCATGATGTTATGAATCGAGATACTTGGAGGGTGTGCTTATCTGTCTTTGTAGGACCTAGTTGGTGGACATTTTTGGAAGAACAAGCCTAGCTTGGGCTTCCATGGGGCTTGAAGCCCATAGGTGGATGCCAAGGGCTCGCATGTCGGATGAGAAAGTTAAAAATTGGAAGGAATAAAATATGACTTGAACGACATAACCTAGCCTCCACATGCCAAACATTTTTCCTAGGAGAGGAAAAATGTCACTTCTAGAAGCATGACGTCACCTATGGGGGTTAGGGTTTAGTGGTGTGGTTGATATGCATTGGCACTTGGAAATTTTAAGGAGAATTGAACTTTGACCATGAAGGAAGTAACTTGGATGCTTGACATGTGGCTTTGGAAAGCCTAGCCACCCTCCTCCTACACCAACGACTTGCCCCTAGTGCCAAAACATCCCCTAAAGGGGTGACGTCCTTCTAAAATTAGGATTTTCTTATGTGTAAAAGTGAAATTTAAGTGAATTGTTTAATATTACTTTGTAAAAGGGGAAATATTAGGGTTGTTGACCCCCATTCTTTCGGTTTACCCTTAATTATGTGGACAAACTATTTTAGTGACATTTTTGTATAAATAAGATATCATAAGATCTCATTTTATCATAGCTCACCCTCTTGTGAGAAGTACTTGGGATAGAAACCCCAAGACTTACATCCTTCCCCACTCCAAGTCGTTATCATCCCGACAAATCTCCAAAATATACAATCTCCAACTCTGCCCAAACTCGTGTCTCCATCCGTGACTAAGTTCGCTGGAAACCCCAAGTCTCATGCCACTATAACCCCAAATTTATGTCAAGTGGAAATATCAAGTTTCCATGTGAAGGAAACCCCAAGTTTCCCTTCATCATATCACTTCGTCTCATGCACAATCTCTTCCCAAAGTTAGTTTGACCTCTTCACCTACAGAACAAATGTCTTCCACCCAACTTCTCTGCATCGACCTATGCACCAAACTGTCATCCACGACCACATGCCATATTTCACATTGATCTGGCCAAAGATTCAACTTTGTCATGAATTATCCATGTCATTTTTTCCTATTGCGATGACTACCAAATTGTGTAAGCATTTAACTCTTTATGACCTTCGTTGCCTCCATACTCCAACTCAAGTCCATGATTCTGCATGTAGCTAGATTCCACATCTCAGACTAGTTGAGTGATCAATCTGGTTTCCACATCCAATATATGAGTATGTGCATCCCCACATACTCAAAGTTGTTTTTGTCAATGACTTGCATCTCTCTGTCCAACTCTTCAACCTCAAGGCATAGTTCTTCTCCTTCGCCTAGAATTTGCTAAGTCTTCAACCTAGCTCCACAACTACTGTCAAGCTATCCTACTATCATCTGCACTCAACTGTGATGATTGTTTTCCTATGCAACCCCGAAATTACTATCTTTGTCATGCCGAATAAATATCGTAACCTTCCCCCAACTCACCAAGTCTTCATTTTTCAACTCATGTTGCGACACCTTTCTCCAAGGCACCAAGGCTGTATTTCCTATTACCTTGGCAGTGCAACCATCCACAGACTACTCAATAGACTAATTATTCATAGAAACTACCACTAAGGCTTCGATCGAACGATGTGTCTGACCTATGTTTCGTGCGCAAGTACCTAAGGACCAGTCTAAATTCCTCCGGTGAGAAGCCCAATTTCTGAAGTTGTTCCACATCAAGCACAAATTCATAGATCCATGTCACTTATCTACAAAATTTTATGATTGTTGTGGGGTCTTGGTCTCCCCTTCCCACTTCTTATACATCCTCAACTCTGGCTGAGTGAGTGCCTTTATGCCCTCCTTTGTCTCAACACTTAGAAATTTTAGTGCAAGTGAGTTTTCTGACCAATCCTCCTTGACTTCATTGCAAACCTATTGGCAACATGATGACTCATATTGTGTTTCCTATGTGATTAATTTCTCAAGTGTTGCGATAGATGACTTCAAATCACCCTCACGAACTTGCTTATGTTTGTGCAAGCTCCACAATTGGTCCTCTTTATCCAAGACAGACTTTGTTGAATATCCAATGTTGTCAATCTTCATTTACTTCATTTTTCCTTATTCATGACACTAGAAAAACACATGGTCAGAGTCACCTCTTGTCGTTGCCTCATGTCACAAGGTCTTTCCACACTTCCAAAGACTCCCTCAATCAACCTGATCATAGTAATCCTGGGCTTTTGTCCAATATTTCTCTTCATCGTCATGGGTACACTTGATGTTTTGGCTTCATCCAAGAACACCAAGCGACTCTCATGTGGTACAAGAACTACCTTTTGCATATTTAGAAAATATTACCCCAAGATCATCACATGATCATCTAATGGAGCCACTATCAAATCCCAAGTTCCAAACCAACTCTCGACTCTCAATGGTGTAGAACAAACCACTCTTGTCACCGAATTCACCGCTGAGTTGACCACCTTGAATTCAACCACGCTTCCCTCATACTTACAATGGAGTGATGTAGTAGTTCGTTCACTTATGAAACTATGAGTTTCTCCAATGTCAATCAAGGTTGCCACCTTTACCCCATTCATTGTCGCATCCACAAAACAAAGTCTAACTTCTACATCTTGTGAATTTTTTCCATGGTCCCTTGTCTTGAGCTCATCCAAACGCTTCGTCAACTCCACTAACCCTTCCACCATTTACTTTGATGGTCCTAGTTGTGGTTGGCCTACTTCTCCCAGGGTTGTGAGCTCCTTCTTCACACGCTGCACTAGGTCTTCATCCATCCATTCCAACTATTCCTTCAATGGGATTTTTTTTGTAAAATAGTTAAGGTTGCACAAGAAACAACAAATTGGATTACCTCTGTGGTCAAGTAATTCAACTTTCCTTTTTGTTGTAACTTCACCTCTATCTTGGGAATCCTCCTTCATGAGTGTTGGATTTATGGGCTGAACCAGGTTCTAACTACAGTATTACCAACAACCCTTCGATCATCGGCCCTTCTGTATACCAGAAGGCAACACAATGCACAAAGTGCACTGCGCAGTCTCACCCAAGATGGATTCAATGGGTGGCCACAAGACTCAAATGTTTGCAACCATGGGATGGGATGTGCTTCTATCTCAGGGGCATTATAACTACTCAACTTCTAGCCCTCGAACACCAATTTATTATACTAACCCTAGCTATATCTTAGTTCTGACTAGTGACACAACTATTCCAAAAGAACTTCATTAACCATTATAACAACACATACCCAAGGACATATATTCATTTACTGCAACATAAGATTAAGATACGAATATTAACTATGACATTCATCCATTTAGTGTTGTTCTACAAATTTCATTAGTTTATCCTTAGTGCGTAGTAATATTTCCTTTATCATTTTAACATGTTCATCATAAAATTCATTAAAGAAATATAACCACAAGCACTGCAAACCTTCACACACAACCCATATGTACCATGGTTCACCCCCTCTTGGGGCTACGTCCACAAAGATGAGTCGCTTCAGCTCTTTGTTAATCTTCCTGCAAAATCTAGTGTTGCGCAATGTACATTCCTTCCTCCATTACAATCGATCCCCACAGATCACGATGGTCTTCACAAAAATTATAACTAATCTTTGAACATGCATAGACTAACAAAATATAGAACTCGGAACAAAAATGAGAACTTCCAATCCATTTTCATAGTCCTAATACATTCTACTTATACCAAAATGGGACAAAGCCCTTACAAAAACCCTAACCCTAAGTGGATTAGGTTTGTCCACTTTCCAACTGACTCAATCTCAGCTGGTCAACAATCCAACCGTTCTCCAAGTCGACACTTGTCCACTTCCCAACTGCTCTGCAACAGTTTGTCCACTTTGTAATTGCTTTTCCTCGGCGTTGGTTTTCCTCTATTTTCAACGTTGTTTTTCCTCTGTTTCCTGCGCGCTCCCCATTTTCTGGCCATGCCTTATATTTTCTAATTTCTACCTTGATTTCTTCAAAACTTCCTTGATTTTCTCCCAAAATTGACCTATGCCAACATGCCCCCAACACCGACATTGTGACTCATCCTGAGTCACTCACTGACTCCAGCCTCTTTCACTGCATGTGCCAGTGCTTCATACATCTCTACTTCTTGCTGGAATTGACCCTGAGCTTGGTTTGTCTTTTCTGCCATGGATTCTACCATCTGCACGATGAATGGAGGTTTCAATATTTGTCCCCCCTCCAAGCCTATCTGTTCTACTTTTGATTTTGTTGTGTCGATCTCCATGACCAATTGCTCAGCCTTTTCCTACAGAGGCTCCAATTGAGTCTGCCTTGCAATATTCTCTACCTCCACTGCCTTTTCTTCTGACTGTAGACTCTTCATTTCCACAATTGTCCTAATTTTTTCAGACAGTGACATTGTCTTCTGTCTCTGTTTCAAGTCTGCCATTGCTACATGGACCCTATCCTCCTTTCCTTGCAGTTCCTGCAAGCTTCCATTTTCTTGTAATTGTGTCCACAGTTGGGCACTTTTCTCCAACAACTTTGTCATCTTTTGTATAAACTGCGCTATATTATCGAGATGATGTTGCATCTTGATCTCGTTGTGTTCTTACTTCTGGAGGAGTAGTGGGTACTGCGTTTTCCTCCAGCTCCTTTATTTGGATCTTATACTACTATAAAGCCTGAGATATTTTCGTCATATTTTCCTTTGATCCTGCGTTGTCCGGGATGGTTTGAAACATTGCGCCAATGTGTTTCTCCATCTCTTCTATCTTTTGTTGCACTAACTTCTTCTCCTGTCCTTCCTAGCTAATTACTTCCTTCAGTGTTATTTTATGCTCCGATTTTGTCTGTAAATTTGTCGCATACGACCTTGCCTTGGACTGGATTTCTTGTGCAACACTGATCTGCAATTTGTACAACACCTTTGTCAGGATCTTGGGAAAAAACAAGTCCAATGTCTCTATCTCCTTTAGAGGCTTGTTTTCCGCCTCCTCGTCAATGTCCAACATATCAGGTGTTATAATGAAATTTGCGCTCCACTGCACTATGATCTGCATTGTTTCCCATGTTGTCATTCGTTCCATAGTATTTACCGGTGTGTCTTTCGATTGCTACTTTGCCTTGATCTTTAACAGTTCTAGCATAGTTTTTACCTTGTGCACCTACTCAATAATTGAATCCCTATGCTTCTCGGCATTCTCCCAAGCCTCTGATAATAGATCTTCAATGGTTGTAGCTACTAATTCAACATCATCTGTTGTCAGTGATGTGTGAGGTGGTGTCCTATGTCCCTTCTCCTTCTTCCTTGAGCCACTTTCTTGATCCGTTGTTCTCTTCTTTTGGGAATATGCTAGCTCAAATGTCTATGGCATGTGTGTATCCATGCATGTCTCCTTTCTACTTCTTCTTCCACAGGTATATCCTGTGTCTCTGTCCTCACTTATGTTGGGCGCTCTTGTTCTCTTGTAACTCTCCGTGTCTACCATGTGCGTGGTGGATCCTGTGTAGAACCACCCTGTGGTTTCTTCTACTTCGTTCGTTTCTTTTTAGGTGGGTTGCTTCCCCCCACTTGGCCTTGTGTTGTATTCTTATTTTTTCTCGCACCATTTTTGCATGTCTATTGCACAAGGACTGTTCTATCCTGCGCTTGAGTTTGTACTATTGGCACTCTCCTTGGACTTACTAGAACCTTCCATACATCATGCCACTCTTGGACCTACATTTGGATATCCTGCGTCATTACGCAGTAGCTCAGTGGTAACCATGCCTTCATTGCATCCCTCTTATCCTGCAACCATAAACCGTGGTGCGTGGCCTTAAAATTAGCAATCTGTCCAAACTCTTGGACTGTCTCAGGTGAAATCCTCTACATGTTGGCTAAGCGATCCTGGATCTATAAAAGGTATCGCACAAATGTATCATTGTTCATCCTCTTCTTCTTCTGGTCTGTTATTCTCCTTAAGGAAGTGTACCAGGGTGTGCCACACTTTCCTAATCTCTTAAAATACATACTATACACCAGTTCTTTCCAACCTAAAAGTGCAATGAGGATGAGTAGCCACGAGTAGTGGAACTCATAGGCCTAGTCTTGTGTATCCTTACAGTCCTCCATGAAAGAATTGAGCAAATAAGGGGCCCAACTCATCAAGCTCCCCTTTGCGCACTGCGTTGCAGTCGCTACCACTCCTGTTGGTACTTCTTACTTCCTACATTTCTGCATTAAATGACACCCTAACAACCTTGTAGCAAATCTTGTTGCCAAATCATTTATGTCATTGATCTTGATCCTCCTATTCCCTCTATCTCTGCCATATTTTGCCTTAATTTCATCATAAATGGCCTTTTCCTTAGTCTTGTCATCCAAATATTGTTCTGGCTTCTCCCCATCCATGGGTAGCCCTGTAATTGTTTCTATTAAGTCCACATTGATAGGCATTGGCATATCCATCCATAAGAAACCTCCATTCCCCCTTGCTAGGAGTTGTTTCACACATTCGTTGATGTTTTTACCGCATCCAAAGTGTGGTATATCCAATAAGTTCATAATGCATGTGTTACAAAGCCTGAAGATCCACTGTGCAGACTCCAACAATGGTGCACTTGATGGGCCCTCTCCTCTACATTCCATGTAGTTGTGCTGCACCAAATCCGAGAATTTGATGGTATCTTCTACATCAAGGTATGAATACATTATATCGTTCACCTTTCCTATCATCTCATCATCCACTTTTTCTCCATCCGAGATCTTTGTCATTACAATTATCAAATATGCCTGTGCGCGCGGTATTCCTTGCGTACTGATGTCAGCCTGAACTTTCTTTTTCCCTCCTGAGGATGACACTCCGACCTTAGGTACACCCTCTTGCTCTATTTCTTGTTCTCCTTCTGACTCTAGGTCCTGCTACTCTAAACCCATGGCCTATTCTTTATCTTGTTACCCTTTTCTCCTCGACACGTCAGACTCTATTCTTTTCGCATCTTCCTTGGGCTTCCCAACCTTCTGCAATCAGTTTTCTTCCTCCTCCACCTGTGTCCTAGATGGATCATACTCTGGCATATGTATTTCATCCACATCAACTACTATTGGCATGCCCTATGTCCCTGTTTGTGTCACCCGAGCATTGCTTCTCGTGTTTTGACCGGCCTTACTCAGTGCTCCAACTCGCGGTGGCGACATCTTGCTAGAATTCTAATTGTTGTGCTACAAATCTGAACCTACTGTCAAGAATTCCCACTCTCTTTCACTTAGGGTTTTCTCTTCGTTCTTCTCCTTAGCTAAAAACACAAATGACTGCAGTTTCCCCCCTTTTTCTGACTTTATAGCAGGACAACGTACTGACAGTTGTTCTGCAGTGACAATTTTCATTTTTTCACTTTTTCTTGCACGCTGCACTTTTGTACCTGTCAACTACTTTCCAGTGCACAATTTCATCAACACTGGTCTTTCTGCAATGCATTGTTAATGCTCACATTTCTATTACATCAAAACCTTCTAGTATTCTCCTATCTTTTTGTCTTTTTATTACATTTTATTTTTTTTAATGGATTTTTGTCTTTTTCTGTAATGTTCCTGACTTGGCTATTCTAGGAGATGTTGTTAATGTGTATGTAGGATCTATTGTTTAAAGAATATAAATGATCATACAAATAATAAATGCAACAAAGGTCTGCAAAGTTTGTATTATGATATCTCTGCGGATTACAATAGGCTGAATGCGGCTGAATAAAATAACAACACTCGTCTAGATCATAAGACAAAAGGATCTTAGCCTGAATACAAATAAGCAACTAAAAGATAATACCCAGAATATGTGAGTGCTACAAAATCAATGGGTGCGCTGGGAATATGTCAGGTCTGACGACAACTGCTGGAAGTCTGGAAAGTTCACCCTGGGAGCTATACTTCTCAGAATGGCCTGGAAACTATCCCAAATGATGCGCCCTGCTCTAATCCTCAATACTAGCATCTGTCAGACCCCTCTGCTGATGATTCTGGACCCCAGATGGATACCCCTAGGGAATGCGCCCCTCTTCTTCTAGCAAAATGAACCCTAGTGATTCCACCGTCAAAATCGGATGAGATATGTCTCAAAACAACCACCTTGGTCTACTGGGAAAGGGATCTGAAGGGTTTCCATGAATCTGGTCTGATGCTCGCTCTGGAACCCCAAATGTGCCGGCCAAAAGTGCTGCACATCCAAGTCTATAAAATGAGCCCTAGTTGACTCCTTTTTCGGAATCTGATGAGGAACCAGGAAAAATATGTGCCTTGCCCTCCCCTCAAATGAGTCGGAGGGAAATCTTGCAATTCCCCTTGGATGGGGTAAGTCGACCTAAAACCCCCTCAGAAGTTGTGCCCTCCCTCTGGATGAATGTGCCCTTGCTGCTGAACACTATGTAACTATTTCCGAAGGATGATGGAAGACCTAAATGATCTTCCCGGTGACTAGGGTGTGTCTCTCAACACCGAAATCAACCAACTGGTGTCTTGCTCCTAGAATCCACTGAACTATCTCTCGTGAGATGCGCCTCTCTCCTCAATGCTAATTCATAATTTGCATAATGATGAATTAGGTTGCTGACCTTTCCTTTATATCTTTCCAAAACCCTAAATCACCGTTGAAACCCTAATTCACTGTTGACTTCTATTTTTAGCTCATACTGACTTAAAAGCGCTTTTTACCCTTTTTAGCTCAATGTCACTTTTTGAATATAACACCGGTGACTGAAGTGACGTCTAGTGACCCTATTTACCCCTTTCTGGCCCTAGCTATAGTCTAACGGGGCGGTTTAGACCATTAATAAAATGATTTCCCTAACCACTCAATAAAATTCGGGGACATCCAAATCTGGTCACCATGTTCTCAAAGAGAAACTACGTTGCAGTCTCTGCGCTACAATCCTTCACTGGGGCTTCTTCTGCCCATTTGGTTAAGTATTTTGTCCTAGTGATGATGTATCTGGATCCTAACCTCCTTGCTGGTGGGTTAATGGGTCCAATGAAATCCACATACCATTTATCAAATACATATCAATTTACTTGGGGCATAAGTGGCATTTCATCCCTTCTGGATGGTTTTCCCACCCTCTAACAGACATCACAAGCATGACAATATTCCTTTGTGTCCCTATGTTGTAGGATTTTGTACATAGTCCCCTCCAACTATACCTTCATGTGCTTCTACTAACACAATGGAGCATTCATGCTCCATCAAACATCTTCTCAGAATTCCATATGCACCTAACTTGTATAAATGACCTGCAATTAGCTGATAGTCTGCAGCGCGCACTACCAATTGTTTTTTCTATGCGACAGTAAATTCCTTGGGAGCCATTCTTGTGCTCAAAAATCCAACAATGTCAACAAAATGATCATCAACAATATGAACAAAAAAAAGTTAGCATCAGGAAAATTATCCTCCAAGTTCTTTGGCTCCTCTCCATTAGTAATTCTTGACAGATGATCTAGCCCTACATTCAACTTCCCTTGCTTTACTATGATTTCAAAATCAAATTCCCAAAACAATAATAACCATCTACAGATCCTCCCCCCCAACACTGGCTTGTTAACTAGGTACTTCAAAGCGAAATGATATGTAAACATCTTAAAATGTTGACCCAATAAATAATGTCTGAACTTTTGTAGGGAATATACCATAGCCAAACCTTCCCTTTCTGTAGTATTATAGTTCTTCTCATAATCATAAAATTTTCTACTAGAAAAATATATTGGGTGATCAATGTCTCCTTCACCTGGTTGTGCCAAAACTGCTCCAAGTGCAATGGATGAAGTTTCCACATGCACATGCAATTCTTTTATCCAATGTGGAAAGCTCAGAATTGGTGTTGTCACCATATTCTCTTTCAATATGTCCAAGCTCTCTTGGCATTCATCATTCCACTGAAACCTGATGTCTTTCATCAGTAACTTCTCCATGGGCACAATACTCTTTGCATAGCCCTTTATGAATTTCCTGTAGTACCCTGTGTGGCCCAATGTTTCTCTCAACTAGCGCATTGACTTTGGTGGTGGTAAATTGACATTAACAACAATCTTCACAAGGTCTACTATCAAGCCTTGTTTGCATACAATGTGCCCAAGTAGGATGCCAAACGGTGTGTTGAATATACATTTCTTAATGTTCAATGAGATCTGACATTGCCTACATATTTCTAACATTAACCTCAGATTTTCTACATGGTCCTTCAATAAATTGAATATTGTAGAATCATCTAGATAAACCTCTAAAAATTTATGTATAAAATACTTGAATGCAGCTACTACTACTCTAGAAAATATTATTGGTGCATTCTTTAAACCAAATAGAATTACTGTGTACTGATATGATCCCCATTGTGTTGCAAATGTAGTTTTGTACCTTTCCTCTGGAGCAATTTTGATCTGATGGTAACCTGAAAATCCATCTGTGAAAGAGTACACTTCCTATCCTCCCACATTCTCTAAAACCTCATCTGTGAATGGAGTAGGAAAGGGATCATGCAGGCATGCATCATTTATCTTCCTCAAATCCACACATATCCTAATCCCTCCAGTCTTTTTTTCCTGGACCACCATTGGATTAATCCACTCTGATTCTTCCACAAGATCTATGATTATTGATTCTAGCATTCTATCAATTTATGACTTAACCTCCTGCTTATAGATGGGATTTAATCTGTATGGTCTCTGTCTAACTGGTATTTCCTCTGGTCTGAGGGGTATCTTCATTTCCCTAAGTTATCCTTATACCCCTTTCATCTCTAAAAATGTGGCCGGGAATAAGTCACTATACTCACGCAGTAATTCAGTTATATTTTCCATTGTCTCACTGTCCCAGTAATCCCCAATGTTGGCTATCTTGGGCTTCTCTTCAGTCCCAATATTGACCTTTTTAATATTCGTAGGTGCAGTACACTCTTCTGATTGTAACATGGGTCCTTCCAACCCTCTTTCTCCTTCCCCTTCTAATATATGTATGTCACATGGGTTTTCCTCTGCTTCTTCATCCTTTGCGACCTGATAACAGTAAACTAACTGTTCAAGTGTTTATTTTCTGTAATCTCTTTCTACTGTCACTGTATCTATCCCATACTCTTCAAATATATTCCCTTTAATCCTCTGTAATGCTATATCCACCCTTGTATTCTCACTTTCAAATGAAAAGTTCCTAATAAATTTATGTTGCAATGTGTCCCAACTTTCATTTTCTCTACGTAGTTCCCGCTCCTTGTACCAATTACTAGGTACTCCTTCTAATGTATGAATAAAGTAATGCATCCATTCCCCTGGTGGTACCAATATCAAGTTAGTGACACAATCATCTATGTGTTTTCTTGGGTTTTGTTGGCCCTTGACCAAGTTTTGAGGATTCTTGGTCATGTTTGACCTATTTTTGGGACTTCGACAGGTTGTCGAAGGCGGAGTGCAAAACGAAGTGGAGATCGCTGGATCTCGACCCCTTTTTAGGGATTTTTGGGTTTTGTGCTTATGTAACGGGTTTGAGAATGTTGGACCATGGGTTTACCCATGTTTAGGTCCAATTTTGTAATGTATAAATAAGTAGCTAGGTGATGTAAGAAGAGGCCAGTGTGCGAGGGTGCTAAGTGCAAAAGACTGATCTATGTGATCAAAGAGTTGTAAGTTGTGCTAAGAGTACAAGTAACGATTGTAAGTGCTTTGTGCACAGACTGTTTAAGGCTCTGTTCCTAAACCTACTCGGGGAAGGAGGATCTAGCGGAGTGCGCGCAGATCTCCTGTCCTATGCGGAGTAGGGTTTTGATGCTTGGTGCCTGTAAGAAACTTGACTGAAGATAATGAAGAGAAGAAGAGTTGGTGGACGTAGCCCGAGGGTGGGGGTGAACCATGTACATGTTGTGTTGCTATGCTTTGTGCGATGTATTGATGTGTTTACTTACTTAGTGCTTTGATATAGATGAATGATAGATAGATCTATTGATGCTAGGTGCTTAATAATATGGATGAATACTAGATCTGACCTATGTGGATGTGCTTAGTGCTTGAATATAGTAGATCTGGTTGAATACTGCGATGCTCTGTAATTAGGGTTTATCTGTGAAGTAGATATTGGTTTAATACTGATGAACTATAATTGCTAAGTGCTCTGTTAAGGTGTTACAGTCACAAATTTGTGTCCCAACTAGGGTTGTAGACACTGGAGTCCTGCAACTACCCCTGCCTCTACCTCGGGTGAGACTTCATCTACTTCGCAGGTTTTTCTGAAAGGGTTGGTAGTTAGGGTTTTGTTGGTGCGTTGTTGTAGCGTTGAACCCTGGGTCTGCCCCTGTGCGAACAAATGGTTCCGTTGCTGGGACAAAACTGTGATTGCTGTGAACTGAGGAAAAGAGGAGCTTTGTGCGAAGATCTGACCTGAAACTGTGGAAGCTCCGTGCGTAGATCTGTTGCCTTAGTGCGCAACATTCTACTTAATATGTGAAGCTCTGTGCTAAGAAAAGAAGTACGATATGAAGAAAAGAGGTAAGATCTGTGAAGCTCTGTGCTTTGTTAAAGGTAAGAATAGTGAAAAGTTTTAGATCTGGAAGCTTCATGCTCTTCTGAAAGAAAGATTAGTGGAAAATTTTGTTTCAAAAGTATGGATCTAGGTATGTTTGATAAATTTTGTCCTAGCTTGAAAAGTAAGGCACAACTAGATGAAAGAAAATTTGATATGAGTAGATCTGATAAGAATAGTGAAAGATATGTTATACATATGCATAGAAAGAATGTTTGGACTAACCAATGGATGCAGGATCCTAGAACTAATTTTTTGCAGGTTAACTACTACGATCCTAGTGTGCAGTACATGAAATAATGGGGATCATTTAAAAGAAAACGAGGATTAACCCTTTGTTACAGTTGTAGAAGACCGAGACATTTGGCTAAGGAATGTCCTGGTAGAAGACCTAGTTGTCTTTGTTGTAAATCTACGGACCATGAAGTTTTATATTGCCCTAGAATGATTGCTAAGCTTGAAAGAATGAATATGAGACAAGAAGACTAGGAGAAAGGTCAAGCAACTAAGACCATGGCAGAACCCCAGAAAGAATCAGAGAAAGTATTGCTACAGATGAAAGAAACCCTGAATGACCACCAACATATCAACGTATTAGAGATCTTTAAAGAAAAAGAGTGCATAGAAGCAAGAATAGGGAACTTCGACGTTGACTGTGTTATGTATGAAGAAACACAAGTAAATATTATGACAGAAAGGACTTGGGAAACTTTAGGAAAACTTGTTATGATTCCTTCATTGGGAGGAATAGGACTATTTAGAGGAAAGATGATAAACTTATGTGGAAAGCTCACCCAGATGTCTATGAGTACCCATGGAACTTCGACAGAGGAAGAATTTGAAGTTGTTAAATTTATTGAGAACAATGCCCCATTTGCTATATTACTCGGAAAACCTTGGATTGAAGGAGATCAGGCCAGAAGGAAAGAAGAAGAAATCTTAGAACAGAAGAAGCAAGAGTTAAAATATTTCATGACTAGGAGGATCGCACACTTGATTGAAGAACATGAGCACATATTGAAGCTATTTAACACCAGAGACTTGGACGTCGAAGTTGAAAGAACACCAGAGACTGAAGTACCTACCCCAGATAAAGAAGAAGTATTACCTGAGTCTCAACAACGCAAAGTTACTATGCCAAGACGAGATAAGAATCATAATGGAAAGAGGAATACCGAGACGAAGCTCACTGGGGGAAAGGCTAGAAAGCTCAGTAAGAAGAAAGCCAAGATCAAAAAGTTACAGAAGGTTCCAAAGGGAACTTTGCAGAGGGAAAATTTGCAAAACTGGAACTTCGTCGGGATATCAAAACAACGTCACATGGCACTTCGCTATGGAGAAGCGATATAGCCGTTGGGAACAGTATAGCCATTAGACCAATGCCCCGCATGGGTAGAAAGGCATTTATGGTCAGACAACTCACCATCGGATTGTTGGGATTGCGCCATAACGAACAAAACTGCAGTAATGAAGGCTTCTCCCCCGTTGGAGAGATCTGTTGCCTAGTTATCTATTTATTCCGTCGAGCCTTGCACCAAGAACACTTTTTCCAAACGTGATTATCTGAGCACGAAGATTAGTTGATTTCGCATAGTGATCATCGCGGTATCACCATCCATCTCGTTGCATTGAGTAGTTACTCTTCAAGCCCGAGATATTCAACCACAAGCGTGTATGTCCGAAGAACTTAGCGTAGTTGAAGAGTCTGTGAAGGAGGTACTCATCAACCTCATGACAGAAAGAGTAATGTCTATGGGTGTACAAACATCATCGACGAGAGGAGTGAAAGCCTCTTCGTTGATTGCTCATGGAGACGGACCATCCCGACCATCAACAGAAAAGAGATCCAAACACAGAGATGACCTAGCAAATACGAAGATGATCCTGACCATATTGCGCGACTACATCCCGCCTCTGGCCGATGCGGTGAGTCGTGATAGTGTTCCAAGAGATTTTGAGTACACCATGGTTACTGCGTACCTCCTGAAGGGGATACCCGCAGTTCAAGCACATCGGGACAAGATCACCATGTTGAAGTTCAACGACTTCAACTTAGGCGACCGCAAGAACTATAGCATGCTTGCCCCGTATAAATACTTGACCAGAACAAAGGGGAAGAACTTAAAGATAATTCCCTAGCCCTGGACAATGAACCTCGCACAGGCCACCTGTTGAATGTAATGAAAATCCCACACTTTGGAAGGCACCACAAAGTCAACGCCCATGTCAAGCTACTACTTTCATGTTACCATGGCGGCTACTTATGGCTAGATCGTCGTATCATAGTCGATCCAACGCTAATCCATAGGATCACTGGATTAAGTATGCAAGGACCCGATCCATAGGACTTTTATCCAGGAAAAGCCACAGATCGCGCGCTAGCACAGAAGATCAAGGATACATACGATGATGTTGAGAAGGGGACGCAAGGCTACAAGGTAGCTTCTATCCAAAATGGTGCAGTGCGCCTAGCATGCCAATTAATTGCAGGAAAACTAGTAAGGAAGAATAGACCCACGTAGGGCATAGGATTTGTCATTGACCTCACAGGGAAATACGTGGAAGGCCTACAGATGAATTGGGAGAAATACCTAGTTAATCAGTTGGAATTAGACTACCGCGAAGCACAGGATCAGGGCTACGAGTTCCACTTTAGCTGGCTCCTGATCCTCATTGCGTTTGTTGCTTGGGAAATGTTGGAAGGTGCGACCTTCTCGGATATTGAGTCGTTCAAGCCGCTCACTGCGAAGTTCACCACGCTCTCGTACTCGAGCGATATGGGAAAACAGTGGCAGTCGAACACAGTTTTTCACACCTATTATCTCCAGCTTAAGAGAGCCATCGAAGCTGAACCTCGCATGACGCCGAACACCGTACAGAGGTTCCGACCCCTCATGAAGTTTCATGCAGATCGACACTTCATCTATATTACTGCACGGGGAGATGAATGTAAGGAACAACTTCAGTCGTACTGCAAGCTCATGAAAGAGGACCTTGAGGAGATCACTAAGGACTGTTCAACGACCTCCTTATCCCCGCCGACCCTGCAGAGATGTCTGACCCTAAACTGGATAGACCGGAGATCGCTCATAAAGAACATGACACACGTGGAACCAGCAGAAGGAAGAAGACCAAAGAGGTCCAAGACTTAAGCATCGCCTCAAAAAAGACTACTTTAATATCACCTGGCCGAGGGGGTGATGACGAAGTAGAAGAAATAAATGGTAAAGAGGTTGAGCAAAAGCAAGTCGAAGTAACACCGCCAAAAGATGAGGCCGATCCATTGAAGAAGATGAAGGTTTCTCCCCCAAAACCCTCTTCCTAGAAGAAATCCAGAGCCACGTTGACCAAGATGCAGACTGTGCTCACTGTCGATGATTTTGACTTCATCATCACAGCTATAAACGACGCCTCGCATGAAATATTGGATAAACAAGAAGCAAAGTAGGAGGAAATGTATGACAGAATTGAGGTCGAAATCTAAGGGGTACATCAGGACCTTCAATCCAGTCGCGCAGTGTCCACTGCGCCCCTACCATCGGGAGCATCAGAGTTGGGAGATGAACCAACCCAACTCCGTTGACTAGAAGATGCGACTGAAGCTTGCCTTCGTCGCGTACAAGAAGAAACAGAGCAAGCCACTCAGGCCTTGAAGCAAGTGCAAGGAGTACTCGTAGAACAACGCCGAATTGCAGAGTAGGAGAAGGTTGCTCTGTAGATAAAATTTGAAGAAGAGAAAACATGGATGCAACAAGAAAAATAACAGCTGCTCGCAGAGCAACTCGAAGTGAAAGAAGCAGTAAACAGAGCACTTCACTCTGTGACAAGCTTAGAGATAAAGGCAAAAGACTTAGTCACACATCAAGTAGAACAACTTGCGGAAGCTATCCAACAACTACAACAAAGAATAACAGATTTAGAGCTCCATACAGTGCCCGACACTTCGCAGGATGTAAGGGATCAAAGAGAAGCAACTGCCCATAGCACAATTGAGAGAATAAAGGCCCTTTCCATGGAATGTAAGAAATTGAGTGATCGCAGTGCCTAGACTTATGAGCGACTCACTGAGAATCCAGAACTGAAGGCACTGGAGTCCCAACTCTAGGAGGTGAAGCAACAAGCAGACACAATATAGGCGCAGTTGAAGCCCCTGTCAACTATTGAAAGAATGTAGCAATCCCAAGAGTAGTGCACTACCCAACAACAGGTTCACACCATTCAGAGCAGAGTCATGGAAGTGACTTAGAGGCTACAACTTGTACAAGATGAGGCTTGCCAACTATTCACAGAGATCGAAGGTCAAGGAGCAGAACTAGAGCAAGTTGTCACTGTAGCTGAATAATGCCTAGAGGGACTTGTTAGCGAAGCAGTCATCTAAGAGTTCGTTGAACAGGAGGCCGTGGCACAACAACAAGTCGAAGCCGCTCGAGGCTTTTGAAGCAGAGCTACCCAGATTAGAGTGACTCAGGACGAGTCACGGGTGAGTGTTGGGGGCCTGTTGGCCCTTGACCAAGTTTTGAGGATTCTTGGTCATGTTTGACCTATTTTTGGGACTTTGACAGGCTGTCGAAGGTGGAGCACAAAATGAAGCAGATATCGTGGGATCTCGACCCCTTTTTAGGGATTTTTGGGTTTTGGGCTTATGTAACGGGTATGTGAATGTCAACCCATGGGTTTACCCATGTTTAGGCTTGATTTTGTAATGTATAAATAAGTAGCCAGGCGATGTAAGCAGAGGCCAGTGTGCAAGGGTGCTAAGTGCAAAATCTTGATCTATGTGATCGAAGAGTTATAAGTTGTGCTAACTGCAAGTAATGATTGTAAGTGCTTTATGCACAGACTGTTTAAGGTTCCGTTCCTAGAGCTACTTGGGGAAGGAGGATCTGGCAGAGTGCGCACAGATCTCCTGTCCTATGCAGAGTAGGGTTTTGATGCTTGGTGCCTGTAAGAAGTTTGAATGAAGATAATAAAGAGAAGAAGAGTTGGTGGACATAGCCCCAAGGTAGGGGTGAACCATGTACATGCTGTGTTGCTATGCTTTGTGTGATGTATTGTTGTGTTTATGTGTTTACTTACTTAGTGCTTTGATATAAATGAATGATAGATAGATCTATTGATGCCATGTGATTAATAATACAAATGAATACTAGATCTGAACTATGTGGATGTGCTTAGTGCTTGAATATAGTGGATCCGGTTGAATACTACGATGCTATGTATTTAAGGTTTATCTATGAAGTAGATACTGGTTTAATACTTATGAACTATAACTGCTAAGTGCTCTATTAAGATGTTGAATTCAAATATTTGTGTCCCAGCTAAGGTTGCAGACACTGGAGTCCTGCAAACACCCCTGCCTCTACCTCAGGTGTGACTTCATCTGCTTCGAAAGTGTTTCTAAAAGGGCCAGTAGTTAGGGTTTTGTTGGTGCACTATTGTAGCGTTGAACCCTGGGTCTGCCCCTGTGCCAACGTGCTCCCTCTTCCATCATACTTCTGTAAGAGTCTATCATGCTGACTCCTACTAAATCTTATGCACATTAGTCTCTTACACTAATTCCAGTCCTGAATTACCATCTTATGTGCACCCCACCATCGTGTAGGTGTGTCCCTCAGTGCTATATCCAACACTAATAATCTCTTACTATCCAAAACATTTGATTCAAACTTTGTTAGGAAGTTTTCTAAATTTTCCTCTTCAGTAAATGTGGGAAACTGTCTTACTTCTTTCCCAACCCATCTTACTGCGTATGTAACTCTAGCACACCTCCTAGTAGAGAATTCATGCAATCTTTGCTACCCGTTTTCTACTCCAGTATCAGAATCTGACATGTCAAAATTAATACTCCTCTAACTGAGCACTCAATCTGCAGTTGGATTCACATAGTCTTCATCTCACGCAATAGTCCTATACAACTGGTTCACATCATCCTCTAGAACACTGCCAGGCACATGTTCTGCATATCTTTCACAATCTAAGGGATCTAAAGGTGCTACTACCCTAAAGTTCCTAGCTTCAAATATCATCTTTCTAGTCTTTAAATTAATTATGGTTCGATTATCAAAGGCCCAATCAATTCTCAATAGTGCTGGAAATGGTATAGACTCATCCACCATATCCATCACTTCAACATTTGTTGTGGTGCACACACCTTCTAGATCCATTGTTATGTTCTTCAATCTACCTATGGGAATCACCCTATGCTAGTTTTGTAGCTTCAATTGGATAGGTGAATACCCTAGTGTAGGTTATCCCATTGCTTCCCAAGTCTTCTTTGGCAAAATGTTGACATCTGATCCTAAGTCTAGGATAACATTTCCCATGTTAACGTCTGCTATATTTGCATTCAACTTGAACTCTCTGCTAGTTATTTTCTTTCTATGGACATTATTAATATTCTTTGGTTCTTTTATGACCCCTTCCTTTATGCTATATTTCTCAAGCATACTTTTAAACAAATCCATGGAATTCTTATCATTAAGTAATTTAAAGAAAGATTCCAAGAAATTTTTTAAGTTACTTACTTTCTCTGTTTTCTTTCCTTTGTAAGTATGATCCAAATAC
>SNQJ01S0064483.1:79784-96828 GCA_010110895.2 Picea sitchensis
TTTTTTTGTAAAATAGTTAAGGTTGCACAAGAAACAACAAATTGGATTACCTCTGTGGTCAAGTAATTCAACTTTCCTTTTTGTTGTAACTTCACCTCTATCTTGGGAATCCTCCTTCATGAGTGTTGGATTTATGGGCTGAACCAGGTTCTAACTACAGTATTACCAACAACCCTTCGATCATCGGCCCTTCTGTATACCAGAAGGCAACACAATGCACAAAGTGCACTGCGCAGTCTCACCCAAGATGGATTCAATGGGTGGCCACAAGACTCAAATGTTTGCAACCATGGGATGGGATGTGCTTCTATCTCAGGGGCATTATAACTACTCAACTTCTAGCCCTCGAACACCAATTTATTATACTAACCCTAGCTATATCTTAGTTCTGACTAGTGACACAACTATTCCAAAAGAACTTCATTAACCATTATAACAACACATACCCAAGGACATATATTCATTTACTGCAACATAAGATTAAGATACGAATATTAACTATGACATTCATCCATTTAGTGTTGTTCTACAAATTTCATTAGTTTATCCTTAGTGCGTAGTAATATTTCCTTTATCATTTTAACATGTTCATCATAAAATTCATTAAAGAAATATAACCACAAGCACTGCAAACCTTCACACACAACCCATATGTACCATGGTTCACCCCCTCTTGGGGCTACGTCCACAAAGATGAGTCGCTTCAGCTCTTTGTTAATCTTCCTGCAAAATCTAGTGTTGCGCAATGTACATTCCTTCCTCCATTACAATCGATCCCCACAGATCACGATGGTCTTCACAAAAATTATAACTAATCTTTGAACATGCATAGACTAACAAAATATAGAACTCGGAACAAAAATGAGAACTTCCAATCCATTTTCATAGTCCTAATACATTCTACTTATACCAAAATGGGACAAAGCCCTTACAAAAACCCTAACCCTAAGTGGATTAGGTTTGTCCACTTTCCAACTGACTCAATCTCAGCTGGTCAACAATCCAACCGTTCTCCAAGTCGACACTTGTCCACTTCCCAACTGCTCTGCAACAGTTTGTCCACTTTGTAATTGCTTTTCCTCGGCGTTGGTTTTCCTCTATTTTCAACGTTGTTTTTCCTCTGTTTCCTGCGCGCTCCCCATTTTCTGGCCATGCCTTATATTTTCTAATTTCTACCTTGATTTCTTCAAAACTTCCTTGATTTTCTCCCAAAATTGACCTATGCCAACATGCCCCCAACACCGACATTGTGACTCATCCTGAGTCACTCACTGACTCCAGCCTCTTTCACTGCATGTGCCAGTGCTTCATACATCTCTACTTCTTGCTGGAATTGACCCTGAGCTTGGTTTGTCTTTTCTGCCATGGATTCTACCATCTGCACGATGAATGGAGGTTTCAATATTTGTCCCCCCTCCAAGCCTATCTGTTCTACTTTTGATTTTGTTGTGTCGATCTCCATGACCAATTGCTCAGCCTTTTCCTACAGAGGCTCCAATTGAGTCTGCCTTGCAATATTCTCTACCTCCACTGCCTTTTCTTCTGACTGTAGACTCTTCATTTCCACAATTGTCCTAATTTTTTCAGACAGTGACATTGTCTTCTGTCTCTGTTTCAAGTCTGCCATTGCTACATGGACCCTATCCTCCTTTCCTTGCAGTTCCTGCAAGCTTCCATTTTCTTGTAATTGTGTCCACAGTTGGGCACTTTTCTCCAACAACTTTGTCATCTTTTGTATAAACTGCGCTATATTATCGAGATGATGTTGCATCTTGATCTCGTTGTGTTCTTACTTCTGGAGGAGTAGTGGGTACTGCGCTTTCCTCCAGCTCCTTTATTTGGTTCTTATACTACTATAAAGCCTGAGATATTTTCTTCATATTTTCCTTTGATCCTGTGATGTCCGGGATGGTTTGAAACATTGCGCCAATGTGTTTATCCATCTCTTCTATCTTCTGTTGCACTAACTTCTTCTCCTGTCCTTCCTGGTTAATTACTTCCTTCAGTGTTATTTTATCCTCCGGTTTTGTTTGTAAGTTTGTCGCATACGACCTTGCCTTGGACTGGATTTCTTGTGCGACACTGATCTGCAATTTGTACAACACCTTTGTCGGGATCTTGGGAAAAAACAAGTCCAATGTCTCTATCTCCTTTAAAGGCTTGTTTTCCGCCTCCTCGTCAATGTCCAACATATCAGGTGTTATAATGAAATTTGTGCTCCACTGCACTATGATCTGCATTGTTTCCCATGTTGTCATTCGTTCCATAGTATTTACCGGTGTGTCTTTCGATTGCTACTTTGCCTTGATCTTTAACAGTTCTAGCATAGTTTTTACCTCCTGCACCTAATCAATAATTGAATCCCTATGCTTCTCGACATTCTCCCAAGCCTCTGATAATAGATCATTAATGGTTGTAGCTACTAATTCAACATCATCTGTTGTCAGTGATGTGTGAGGTGGTGTCCTATGTGCCCTCTCCTTCTTCCTTGAGCCACTTTCTTGATCCGTTGTTCTCTTCTTTTGGGAATATGCTAGCTCAAATGTCTATGGCATGTGTGTATCCATGCATGTCTCCTGTCTAACTTCTTCTTCCATAGGTATATCCTGTGTCTCTGTCCTCACTTATGCTGGGCGCTCTTGTTCTCTTGTAACTCTCGGTGTCTACCATGTGCGTGGTGGATCATGTGTAGAACCACCATGTGGTTTCTTCTACTTCGTTCGTTTCTTTTTAGGTGGGTTGCTTCCCCCCACTTGGCCTTGTGTTGTATTCTTCTTTTTTCTCGCACCATTTCTGCATGTCTATTGCACAAGGACTGTTCTATCCTGCGCTTGAGTTTGTGCTGTTGGCACTCTCCTTGGACTTACTAGAACCTTCCATACATCATGCCACTCTTGGACCTACATTTGGATATCCTGCATCGTTACGCAGTAGCTCAGTGGTAACCATGCCTTCATTGCATCCCTCTTATCCTGCAACCATAAACCGTGGTGCGTGGCCTTAAAATTAGCAATCTGTCCAAACTCTTGGACTGTCTCAGGTGAAATCCTCTACATGTTGGCTAAGTGATCCTGGATCTATAAAAGGTATCGCACAAATGTATCATTGTTCATCCTCTTCTTCTTCTGGTCTGTTATTCTCCTTAAGGAAGTGTACCAGGGTGTGCCACACTTTCCTAATCTCTGAAAATACATACTATACACCAGTTCTTTCCAACCTAAAAGTGCAATGAGGATGAGTAGCCACGAGTAGTGGAACTCATAGGCCTAGTCTTGTGTATCCTTACAGTCCTCCACGAAATAATTGAGCAAATAAGGGGCCCAACTCATCAAGCTCCCCTTTGCGCACTGCGTTGCAGTCGCTACCACTCATGTTGGTACTTCTTACTTCCTACATTTCCGCATTAAATGACACCCTAACAACCTTGTAGCAAATCTTGTTGCCAGATCATTTATGTCATTGATCTTGATCCTCCTATTCCCTCGATCTCTGCCATATTTTGCCTTAATTTCATCATAAATGGCCTTTTCCTTAGTCTTGTCATCCAAATATTGTTCTGGCTTCTCCCCATCCATGGGTAGCCCTGTAATTGTTGCTATTAAGTCCACATTGATAGGCATTGGCATATCCATCCATAAGAAACCTCCATGCCCCCTTGCTAGGAGTTGTTTCACACAGTCGTTGATGTTTTTACCGCATCCAAAGTGTGGTATATCCAATAAGTTCATAATGCATGTGTTACAAACCCTGAAGATCCACTATGCAGACTCCAACAATGGTGCACCTGATGGGCCCTCTCCTCTACATTCCATGTAGTTGTGCTGCACCAAATCCGAGAATTTGATGGTATCTTCTACATCAAGGTATGAATACATTATATCGTTCACCTTTCCTATCATTTCATCATCCACTTTTTCTCCATCCGAGATCTTTGTCATTACAATTATCAACTATGCATGTGCGCGCGGTATTCCTTGCGTACTGATGTCATCCTGAACTTTCTTTTTCCCTCCCGAGGATGACACTCCGACCTTAGGTACACCCTCTTGCTCTGTTTCTTGTTCTCCTGCTGACTCTAGGTCCTGCTACTCTAAACCCATGGCCTATTCTTTATCTTGTTACCCTTTTCTCCTTGACACGTCGAACTCTTTTCTTTTCGCATCTTCCTTGGGCTTCCCAACCTACTGCAATCAGTTTTCTTCCTCCTCCACCTGTGTCCTAGATGGATCATACTCTGGCATATGTATTTCATCCACATCAAATACTATTGGCATGCCCTATGTCCCTGTTTGTGTCACCCGAGCATTGCTTCTCGTGTTTTGACCGGCCCTACTCGGTGCTCCAACTCGCGGTGGCGACATCTTGCTAGAATTCTAACTGTTGTGCTACAAATCTAAACCTACTGTCAAGAATTCCCACTCTCTTGCACTTAGGGTTTGCTCTTCGTTCTTCTCCTTAGCTAAAAACACAAATGACTGCAGTTTCCCCCCTTTTTCTGACTTTATAGCAGGACAACGTACTGACAGTTGTTCTGCAGTGACAATTTTCATTTTTTCACTTTTTCTTGCACACTGCACTTTTGTACCTGTCAACTACTTTCCAGTGCACAATTTCATCAACACTGGTCTTTCTGCAATGCATTGTTAATGCTAACATTTCTATTACATCAAAACCTTCTAGTATTCTCCTATCTTTTTGTCTTTTTATTACATATATATATTTATTTATTTTTATGGATTTTTGTCTTTTTCTGTAATGTTCCTGACTTGGCTATTCTAGGAGATGTTGTTAATGTATATGTAGGATCTATTGTTTAAAGAATATAAATGATCATACAAATAATAAATGCAACAAAGGCCTGCAAAGTTTGTATTATGATATCTCTGCGGATTACAATAGGCTGAATGCGGCTGAATAAAATAACAACACTCGGCTAGATCATAAGACAAAAGGATCTTAGCCTGAATACAAATAAGCAACTAAAAGATAATACCCAGAATATGTGAGTGCTACAAAATCAATGGGTGCACTGGGAATATGTCAGCTCTGACGGCAACTGCTGGAAGTCTGGAAAGTTCACCCTGGGAGCTATACTTCTCAGAATGGCCTGGAAACTATCCCAAATGATGTGCCCTTCTCTAATCCTCAGTACTAGCATCTGTCGGACCCCTCTGCTGATGATTCTGGACCCCAGATGGATACCCCTAGGGAATGCGCCCCTCTTCTTCTAGCAAAATGAACCCTAGTGATTCCACCATCAAAATCGGACGAGATATGTCTCAAAACAACCGCCTTGGTCTACTGGGAAAGGGGTCTGAAGGGTTTCCCTGAATCTGGTCTGATGCTCGCTCTGGAACCCCAAATGTGCCGGCCAAAAGTGCTGCACATCCAAGTCTATAAAATGCGCCCCAGTTGACTCCTCTGTCAGAATCTGATGAGGAACCAGGAAAAATATGTGCCTTGCCCTCCCCTCAAATGAGTCGGAGGGAAATCTCGCAATTCCCCTTGGATGGGGTAAGTCGACCTAAAACCCCCTCAAAAGTTGCGCCCTCCCTCTGGATGAATGTGCCCGTGCTGCTGAACACTATGTAACTACTGCCGAAGGATGATGGAAGACCTGAATGATCTTCCCGGTGACTAGGGTGTGTCTCTCAACACCGAAATCAACCAACTGGTGTCTTGCTCCTAGAATCCACTGAACTATCTCTCGTGAGATGCGCCTCTCTCCTCAATGGCAATTCGTAATCTGCATAATGATGAATTAGGTTGCTGACCTTTCCTTTATAGCTTTCCAAAACCCTAAATCACCGTTGAAACCCTAATTCACTGTTGACTTCTATTTTTAGCTCATACTGACTTAAAAGCGCTTTTTACCCTTTTTAGCTCAATGTCACTTTTTGAATATAACACCGGTGACTGAAGTGATGTCTAGTGACCCTGTTTACCCCTTTCTGGCCCTGGCTATAGTCTAACGGGGCGGTTTAGACCATTAAGCCTCCTCTCTGGAGCTCCTATTTGGAAATGGACATTACATTTTCTTCTAACATCTACTATATACAATATGTCCAATCATACCTCTTTTTTCTATTTTTACCTCAAGTTGTTAGGTCAACTATCTTGATACAACTTCAATCGACTGTCATTCACCAATTCTCCGAGATTCTTCCCTACAATATCTTTCAGTGGCACAACACCTCCATTTGTGATGGCCTCTACCTAATAAGGCCCTAACCAGTGCATCTTGAACTTCCCAGGGTGTTGTAGATATCTGTTGTCATAGAGGAGAACTATATCTACTTCCTTAAATAATTTCTTCTTGATGTTCCTAACATGCTAAGATTTGTCCTTCGCTTTTTGTACTTCCTGGTGAAATCCTTCTAGAATTATGTCTTCTTCCAGCTCCATCAGCTGGTCCAATATTTCATGCGCAACACCTTCTTCTATCATGTTGGTGATCGTTGCAATGCCCAGACTAGGGACTAAATAATCCAATGGAACCACTGCTTCCTGCCCATACACTAGTCTGAATGGTATCTATCCTGTAAGCTTCTCGCATGTAGTCTTGTAAGCCCATAACACTATCGACACATTCAATTCCCAATCATCCCTATTCACATTGCAAATCTTTGTCAATGCATTTTCTAGAATCTTGTTAAAAGCTTCTACCATACCATTTTCTCGGGGATGGTAAGGTGTGATCTTCTGATGATGTATCTCGAATTCTTCTGTCATAACTCTGATTGTACTATTAATAAAATGATTTCCCTAACCACTCAACAAAATTCGGGGACATCCAAATCTGGTCACCATGTTCTCAAAGAGAAACTACGTTGCAGTCTCTGCGCTACAATCCTTCACTGGGGCTTCTTCTGCCCATTTGGTTAAGTATTTTTTCCTAGTGATGATGTATCTGGCGCCTAACCTCCTTGCTGGTGGGTTAATGGGTCCAATGAAATCCACATACCATTTATCAAATACATGTAAATTTACTTGGGGCATAAGTGGCACTTCATCCCTTCTGGATGGTTTTCCCACCCTCTAACAGACATCACAAGCATGACAATATTCCTTTGCGTCCCTATGTTGTAGGATTTTGTACATAGTCCCCTCCAACTATACCTTCATTTGCTTCTACTAACACAATGGAGCATTCATGCTCCATCAAACATCTTCTCAGAATTCCATATGCACCTAACTTGTATAAATGACCTGCAATTAGCTGATAGTCTGCAGCGCGCACTACCAATTGTTTTTTCTATGCGACAGTAAATTCCTTGGGAGCCATTCTTGTGCTCAAAAATCCAACAATGTCAACAAAATGATCATCAACAATATGAACAAAAAAAAGTTAGCATCAGGAAAATTATCCTCCAAGTTCTTTGGCTCCTCTCCATTAGTAATTCTTGACAGATGATCTAGCCCTACATTCAACTTCCCTTGCTTTACTATGATTTCAAAATCAAATTCCCAAAACAATAATAACCATCTACAGATCCTCCCCCCCAACACTGGCTTGTTAACTAGGTACTTCAAAGCGAAATGATATGTAAACATCTTAAAATGTTGACCCAATAAATAATGTCTGAACTTTTGTAGGGAATATACCATAGCCAAACCTTCCCTTTCTGTAGTATTATAGTTCTTCTCATAATCATAAAATTTTCTACTAGAAAAATATATTGGGTGATCAATGTCTCCTTCACCTGGTTGTGCCAAAACTGCTCCAAGTGCAATGGATGAAGTTTCCACATGCACATGCAATTCTTTTATCCAATGTGGAAAGCTCAGAATTGGTGTTGTCACCATATTCTCTTTCAATATGTCCAAGCTCTCTTGGCATTCATCATTCCACTGAAACCTGATGTCTTTCATCAGTAACTTCTCCATGGGCACAATACTCTTTGCATAGCCCTTTATGAATTTCCTGTAGTACCCTGTGTGGCCCAATGTTTCTCTCAACTAGCGCATTGACTTTGGTGGTGGTAAATTGACATTAACAACAATCTTCACAAGGTCTACTATCAAGCCTTGTTTGCATACAATGTGCCCAAGTAGGATGCCAAACGGTGTGTTGAATATACATTTCTTAATGTTCAATGAGATCTGACATTGCCTACATATTTCTAACATTAACCTCAGATTTTCTACATGGTCCTTCAATAAATTGAATATTGTAGAATCATCTAGATAAACCTCTAAAAATTTATGTATAAAATACTTGAATGCAGCTACTACTACTCTAGAAAATATTATTGGTGCATTCTTTAAACCAAATAGAATTACTGTGTACTGATATGATCCCCATTGTGTTGCAAATGTAGTTTTGTACCTTTCCTCTGGAGCAATTTTGATCTGATGGTAACCTGAAAATCCATCTGTGAAAGAGTACACTTCCTATCCTCCCACATTCTCTAAAACCTCATCTGTGAATGGAGTAGGAAAGGGATCATGCAGGCATGCATCATTTATCTTCCTCAAATCCACACATATCCTAATCCCTCCAGTCTTTTTTTCCTGGACCACCATTGGATTAATCCACTCTGATTCTTCCACAAGATCTATGATTATTGATTCTAGCATTCTATCAATTTATGACTTAACCTCCTGCTTATAGATGGGATTTAATCTGTATGGTCTCTGTCTAACTGGTATTTCCTCTGGTCTGAGGGGTATCTTCATTTCCCTAAGTTATCCTTATACCCCTTTCATCTCTAAAAATGTGGCCGGGAATAAGTCACTATACTCACGCAGTAATTCAGTTATATTTTCCATTGTCTCACTGTCCCAGTAATCCCCAATGTTGGCTATCTTGGGCTTCTCTTCAGTCCCAATATTGACCTTTTTAATATTCGTAGGTGCAGTACACTCTTCTGATTGTAACATGGGTCCTTCCAACCCTCTTTCTCCTTCCCCTTCTAATATATGTATGTCACATGGGTTTTCCTCTGCTTCTTCATCCTTTGCGACCTGATAACAGTAAACTAACTGTTCAAGTGTTTATTTTCTGTAATCTCTTTCTACTGTCACTGTATCTATCCCATACTCTTCAAATATATTCCCTTTAATCCTCTGTAATGCTATATCCACCCTTGTATTCTCACTTTCAAATGAAAAGTTCCTAATAAATTTATGTTGCAATGTGTCCCAACTTTCATTTTCTCTACGTAGTTCCCGCTCCTTGTACCAATTACTAGGTACTCCTTCTAATGTATGAATAAAGTAATGCATCCATTCCCCTGGTGGTACCAATATCAAGTTAGTGACACAATCATCTATGTGTTTTCTTGGGTTTTGTTGGCCCTTGACCAAGTTTTGAGGATTCTTGGTCATGTTTGACCTATTTTTGGGACTTCGACAGGTTGTCGAAGGCGGAGTGCAAAACGAAGTGGAGATCGCTGGATCTCGACCCCTTTTTAGGGATTTTTGGGTTTTGTGCTTATGTAACGGGTTTGAGAATGTTGGACCATGGGTTTACCCATGTTTAGGTCCAATTTTGTAATGTATAAATAAGTAGCTAGGTGATGTAAGAAGAGGCCAGTGTGCGAGGGTGCTAAGTGCAAAAGACTGATCTATGTGATCAAAGAGTTGTAAGTTGTGCTAAGAGTACAAGTAACGATTGTAAGTGCTTTGTGCACAGACTGTTTAAGGCTCTGTTCCTAAACCTACTCGGGGAAGGAGGATCTAGCGGAGTGCGCGCAGATCTCCTGTCCTATGCGGAGTAGGGTTTTGATGCTTGGTGCCTGTAAGAAACTTGACTGAAGATAATGAAGAGAAGAAGAGTTGGTGGACGTAGCCCGAGGGTGGGGGTGAACCATGTACATGTTGTGTTGCTATGCTTTGTGCGATGTATTGATGTGTTTACTTACTTAGTGCTTTGATATAGATGAATGATAGATAGATCTATTGATGCTAGGTGCTTAATAATATGGATGAATACTAGATCTGACCTATGTGGATGTGCTTAGTGCTTGAATATAGTAGATCTGGTTGAATACTGCGATGCTCTGTAATTAGGGTTTATCTGTGAAGTAGATATTGGTTTAATACTGATGAACTATAATTGCTAAGTGCTCTGTTAAGGTGTTACAGTCACAAATTTGTGTCCCAACTAGGGTTGTAGACACTGGAGTCCTGCAACTACCCCTGCCTCTACCTCGGGTGAGACTTCATCTACTTCGCAGGTTTTTCTGAAAGGGTTGGTAGTTAGGGTTTTGTTGGTGCGTTGTTGTAGCGTTGAACCCTGGGTCTGCCCCTGTGCGAACAAATGGTTCCGTTGCTGGGACAAAACTGTGATTGCTGTGAACTGAGGAAAAGAGGAGCTTTGTGCGAAGATCTGACCTGAAACTGTGGAAGCTCCGTGCGTAGATCTGTTGCCTTAGTGCGCAACATTCTACTTAATATGTGAAGCTCTGTGCTAAGAAAAGAAGTACGATATGAAGAAAAGAGGTAAGATCTGTGAAGCTCTGTGCTTTGTTAAAGGTAAGAATAGTGAAAAGTTTTAGATCTGGAAGCTTCATGCTCTTCTGAAAGAAAGATTAGTGGAAAATTTTGTTTCAAAAGTATGGATCTAGGTATGTTTGATAAATTTTGTCCTAGCTTGAAAAGTAAGGCACAACTAGATGAAAGAAAATTTGATATGAGTAGATCTGATAAGAATAGTGAAAGATATGTTATACATATGCATAGAAAGAATGTTTGGACTAACCAATGGATGCAGGATCCTAGAACTAATTTTTTGCAGGTTAACTACTACGATCCTAGTGTGCAGTACATGAAATAATGGGGATCATTTAAAAGAAAACGAGGATTAACCCTTTGTTACAGTTGTAGAAGACCGAGACATTTGGCTAAGGAATGTCCTGGTAGAAGACCTAGTTGTCTTTGTTGTAAATCTACGGACCATGAAGTTTTATATTGCCCTAGAATGATTGCTAAGCTTGAAAGAATGAATATGAGACAAGAAGACTAGGAGAAAGGTCAAGCAACTAAGACCATGGCAGAACCCCAGAAAGAATCAGAGAAAGTATTGCTACAGATGAAAGAAACCCTGAATGACCACCAACATATCAACGTATTAGAGATCTTTAAAGAAAAAGAGTGCATAGAAGCAAGAATAGGGAACTTCGACGTTGACTGTGTTATGTATGAAGAAACACAAGTAAATATTATGACAGAAAGGACTTGGGAAACTTTAGGAAAACTTGTTATGATTCCTTCATTGGGAGGAATAGGACTATTTAGAGGAAAGATGATAAACTTATGTGGAAAGCTCACCCAGATGTCTATGAGTACCCATGGAACTTCGACAGAGGAAGAATTTGAAGTTGTTAAATTTATTGAGAACAATGCCCCATTTGCTATATTACTCGGAAAACCTTGGATTGAAGGAGATCAGGCCAGAAGGAAAGAAGAAGAAATCTTAGAACAGAAGAAGCAAGAGTTAAAATATTTCATGACTAGGAGGATCGCACACTTGATTGAAGAACATGAGCACATATTGAAGCTATTTAACACCAGAGACTTGGACGTCGAAGTTGAAAGAACACCAGAGACTGAAGTACCTACCCCAGATAAAGAAGAAGTATTACCTGAGTCTCAACAACGCAAAGTTACTATGCCAAGACGAGATAAGAATCATAATGGAAAGAGGAATACCGAGACGAAGCTCACTGGGGGAAAGGCTAGAAAGCTCAGTAAGAAGAAAGCCAAGATCAAAAAGTTACAGAAGGTTCCAAAGGGAACTTTGCAGAGGGAAAATTTGCAAAACTGGAACTTCGTCGGGATATCAAAACAACGTCACATGGCACTTCGCTATGGAGAAGCGATATAGCCGTTGGGAACAGTATAGCCATTAGACCAATGCCCCGCATGGGTAGAAAGGCATTTATGGTCAGACAACTCACCATCGGATTGTTGGGATTGCGCCATAACGAACAAAACTGCAGTAATGAAGGCTTCTCCCCCGTTGGAGAGATCTGTTGCCTAGTTATCTATTTATTCCGTCGAGCCTTGCACCAAGAACACTTTTTCCAAACGTGATTATCTGAGCACGAAGATTAGTTGATTTCGCATAGTGATCATCGCGGTATCACCATCCATCTCGTTGCATTGAGTAGTTACTCTTCAAGCCCGAGATATTCAACCACAAGCGTGTATGTCCGAAGAACTTAGCGTAGTTGAAGAGTCTGTGAAGGAGGTACTCATCAACCTCATGACAGAAAGAGTAATGTCTATGGGTGTACAAACATCATCGACGAGAGGAGTGAAAGCCTCTTCGTTGATTGCTCATGGAGACGGACCATCCCGACCATCAACAGAAAAGAGATCCAAACACAGAGATGACCTAGCAAATACGAAGATGATCCTGACCATATTGCGCGACTACATCCCGCCTCTGGCCGATGCGGTGAGTCGTGATAGTGTTCCAAGAGATTTTGAGTACACCATGGTTACTGCGTACCTCCTGAAGGGGATACCCGCAGTTCAAGCACATCGGGACAAGATCACCATGTTGAAGTTCAACGACTTCAACTTAGGCGACCGCAAGAACTATAGCATGCTTGCCCCGTATAAATACTTGACCAGAACAAAGGGGAAGAACTTAAAGATAATTCCCTAGCCCTGGACAATGAACCTCGCACAGGCCACCTGTTGAATGTAATGAAAATCCCACACTTTGGAAGGCACCACAAAGTCAACGCCCATGTCAAGCTACTACTTTCATGTTACCATGGCGGCTACTTATGGCTAGATCGTCGTATCATAGTCGATCCAACGCTAATCCATAGGATCACTGGATTAAGTATGCAAGGACCCGATCCATAGGACTTTTATCCAGGAAAAGCCACAGATCGCGCGCTAGCACAGAAGATCAAGGATACATACGATGATGTTGAGAAGGGGACGCAAGGCTACAAGGTAGCTTCTATCCAAAATGGTGCAGTGCGCCTAGCATGCCAATTAATTGCAGGAAAACTAGTAAGGAAGAATAGACCCACGTAGGGCATAGGATTTGTCATTGACCTCACAGGGAAATACGTGGAAGGCCTACAGATGAATTGGGAGAAATACCTAGTTAATCAGTTGGAATTAGACTACCGCGAAGCACAGGATCAGGGCTACGAGTTCCACTTTAGCTGGCTCCTGATCCTCATTGCGTTTGTTGCTTGGGAAATGTTGGAAGGTGCGACCTTCTCGGATATTGAGTCGTTCAAGCCGCTCACTGCGAAGTTCACCACGCTCTCGTACTCGAGCGATATGGGAAAACAGTGGCAGTCGAACACAGTTTTTCACACCTATTATCTCCAGCTTAAGAGAGCCATCGAAGCTGAACCTCGCATGACGCCGAACACCGTACAGAGGTTCCGACCCCTCATGAAGTTTCATGCAGATCGACACTTCATCTATATTACTGCACGGGGAGATGAATGTAAGGAACAACTTCAGTCGTACTGCAAGCTCATGAAAGAGGACCTTGAGGAGATCACTAAGGACTGTTCAACGACCTCCTTATCCCCGCCGACCCTGCAGAGATGTCTGACCCTAAACTGGATAGACCGGAGATCGCTCATAAAGAACATGACACACGTGGAACCAGCAGAAGGAAGAAGACCAAAGAGGTCCAAGACTTAAGCATCGCCTCAAAAAAGACTACTTTAATATCACCTGGCCGAGGGGGTGATGACGAAGTAGAAGAAATAAATGGTAAAGAGGTTGAGCAAAAGCAAGTCGAAGTAACACCGCCAAAAGATGAGGCCGATCCATTGAAGAAGATGAAGGTTTCTCCCCCAAAACCCTCTTCCTAGAAGAAATCCAGAGCCACGTTGACCAAGATGCAGACTGTGCTCACTGTCGATGATTTTGACTTCATCATCACAGCTATAAACGACGCCTCGCATGAAATATTGGATAAACAAGAAGCAAAGTAGGAGGAAATGTATGACAGAATTGAGGTCGAAATCTAAGGGGTACATCAGGACCTTCAATCCAGTCGCGCAGTGTCCACTGCGCCCCTACCATCGGGAGCATCAGAGTTGGGAGATGAACCAACCCAACTCCGTTGACTAGAAGATGCGACTGAAGCTTGCCTTCGTCGCGTACAAGAAGAAACAGAGCAAGCCACTCAGGCCTTGAAGCAAGTGCAAGGAGTACTCGTAGAACAACGCCGAATTGCAGAGTAGGAGAAGGTTGCTCTGTAGATAAAATTTGAAGAAGAGAAAACATGGATGCAACAAGAAAAATAACAGCTGCTCGCAGAGCAACTCGAAGTGAAAGAAGCAGTAAACAGAGCACTTCACTCTGTGACAAGCTTAGAGATAAAGGCAAAAGACTTAGTCACACATCAAGTAGAACAACTTGCGGAAGCTATCCAACAACTACAACAAAGAATAACAGATTTAGAGCTCCATACAGTGCCCGACACTTCGCAGGATGTAAGGGATCAAAGAGAAGCAACTGCCCATAGCACAATTGAGAGAATAAAGGCCCTTTCCATGGAATGTAAGAAATTGAGTGATCGCAGTGCCTAGACTTATGAGCGACTCACTGAGAATCCAGAACTGAAGGCACTGGAGTCCCAACTCTAGGAGGTGAAGCAACAAGCAGACACAATATAGGCGCAGTTGAAGCCCCTGTCAACTATTGAAAGAATGTAGCAATCCCAAGAGTAGTGCACTACCCAACAACAGGTTCACACCATTCAGAGCAGAGTCATGGAAGTGACTTAGAGGCTACAACTTGTACAAGATGAGGCTTGCCAACTATTCACAGAGATCGAAGGTCAAGGAGCAGAACTAGAGCAAGTTGTCACTGTAGCTGAATAATGCCTAGAGGGACTTGTTAGCGAAGCAGTCATCTAAGAGTTCGTTGAACAGGAGGCCGTGGCACAACAACAAGTCGAAGCCGCTCGAGGCTTTTGAAGCAGAGCTACCCAGATTAGAGTGACTCAGGACGAGTCACGGGTGAGTGTTGGGGGCCTGTTGGCCCTTGACCAAGTTTTGAGGATTCTTGGTCATGTTTGACCTATTTTTGGGACTTTGACAGGCTGTCGAAGGTGGAGCACAAAATGAAGCAGATATCGTGGGATCTCGACCCCTTTTTAGGGATTTTTGGGTTTTGGGCTTATGTAACGGGTATGTGAATGTCAACCCATGGGTTTACCCATGTTTAGGCTTGATTTTGTAATGTATAAATAAGTAGCCAGGCGATGTAAGCAGAGGCCAGTGTGCAAGGGTGCTAAGTGCAAAATCTTGATCTATGTGATCGAAGAGTTATAAGTTGTGCTAACTGCAAGTAATGATTGTAAGTGCTTTATGCACAGACTGTTTAAGGTTCCGTTCCTAGAGCTACTTGGGGAAGGAGGATCTGGCAGAGTGCGCACAGATCTCCTGTCCTATGCAGAGTAGGGTTTTGATGCTTGGTGCCTGTAAGAAGTTTGAATGAAGATAATAAAGAGAAGAAGAGTTGGTGGACATAGCCCCAAGGTAGGGGTGAACCATGTACATGCTGTGTTGCTATGCTTTGTGTGATGTATTGTTGTGTTTATGTGTTTACTTACTTAGTGCTTTGATATAAATGAATGATAGATAGATCTATTGATGCCATGTGATTAATAATACAAATGAATACTAGATCTGAACTATGTGGATGTGCTTAGTGCTTGAATATAGTGGATCCGGTTGAATACTACGATGCTATGTATTTAAGGTTTATCTATGAAGTAGATACTGGTTTAATACTTATGAACTATAACTGCTAAGTGCTCTATTAAGATGTTGAATTCAAATATTTGTGTCCCAGCTAAGGTTGCAGACACTGGAGTCCTGCAAACACCCCTGCCTCTACCTCAGGTGTGACTTCATCTGCTTCGAAAGTGTTTCTAAAAGGGCCAGTAGTTAGGGTTTTGTTGGTGCACTATTGTAGCGTTGAACCCTGGGTCTGCCCCTGTGCCAACGTGCTCCCTCTTCCATCATACTTCTGTAAGAGTCTATCATGCTGACTCCTACTAAATCTTATGCACATTAGTCTCTTACACTAATTCCAGTCCTGAATTACCATCTTATGTGCACCCCACCATCGTGTAGGTGTGTCCCTCAGTGCTATATCCAACACTAATAATCTCTTACTATCCAAAACATTTGATTCAAACTTTGTTAGGAAGTTTTCTAAATTTTCCTCTTCAGTAAATGTGGGAAACTGTCTTACTTCTTTCCCAACCCATCTTACTGCGTATGTAACTCTAGCACACCTCCTAGTAGAGAATTCATGCAATCTTTGCTACCCGTTTTCTACTCCAGTATCAGAATCTGACATGTCAAAATTAATACTCCTCTAACTGAGCACTCAATCTGCAGTTGGATTCACATAGTCTTCATCTCACGCAATAGTCCTATACAACTGGTTCACATCATCCTCTAGAACACTGCCAGGCACATGTTCTGCATATCTTTCACAATCTAAGGGATCTAAAGGTGCTACTACCCTAAAGTTCCTAGCTTCAAATATCATCTTTCTAGTCTTTAAATTAATTATGGTTCGATTATCAAAGGCCCAATCAATTCTCAATAGTGCTGGAAATGGTATAGACTCATCCACCATATCCATCACTTCAACATTTGTTGTGGTGCACACACCTTCTAGATCCATTGTTATGTTCTTCAATCTACCTATGGGAATCACCCTATGCTAGTTTTGTAGCTTCAATTGGATAGGTGAATACCCTAGTGTAGGTTATCCCATTGCTTCCCAAGTCTTCTTTGGCAAAATGTTGACATCTGATCCTAAGTCTAGGATAACATTTCCCATGTTAACGTCTGCTATATTTGCATTCAACTTGAACTCTCTGCTAGTTATTTTCTTTCTATGGACATTATTAATATTCTTTGGTTCTTTTATGACCCCTTCCTTTATGCTATATTTCTCAAGCATACTTTTAAACAAATCCATGGAATTCTTATCATTAAGTAATTTAAAGAAAGATTCCAAGAAATTTTTTAAGTTACTTACTTTCTCTGTTTTCTTTCCTTTGTAAGTATGATCCAAATAC
>SNQJ01S0064484.1:0-12405 GCA_010110895.2 Picea sitchensis
CCACACCTGGAGCTAAACTAGGAGCTAAACTAGGTGCTAAACCAGGAGATAGACTAGGAGCTACACTTGGAGCTAAACTAGGCACTAAACCAAGAGCTAAACCAGGAGATAAATTAGACACCACACCTGGAGATAAACTAGGAGCTAAACCAGGAGTTATTTTGGGTGTTATTTAGGGAGCTATATCTCAATTTAGGTGATAAATCAAAAGAAAAATGGGCGCTAAATAAGGAGAAAAATTGGGTGCTAAAAAGGAAGCAAAACTAGGCGCTAAAGAGCGAGAAAAACTTGGCGCTAAAGAGGGAGCTAAACTAGGTGCTAAATCCATTACTCAAGTGAACACGTCGTTTAGGGCCAAGTTTGCACCATCCCATCGGCCCAATTCATGCCCTCAAATGCACTAAAATCCAATGCTAAACTAGGCGCTAATGGTCTATTTTGTTGTAGTGATACTTCAATGTTTTTGCTAACAATATTACAAGGTTGTTAAGGTCACGATTTCAAAAGGTGGTAATTTTAACTTTCAAAAAAAAGGTGCTACCAATTTTGGCTTCAATATCCAACAACAAATACATATAACCATATATTGAAGCAAGGGACACTGGAAATTATACTTAAGAAACCCACAAAGGAGAAAATTCTATTAATAAAACCATTCTCATGTGTATTTCTATTGTACAATTGGTCCCTTTATATAACAATAGGTGGCCATAACAATTGTTTCATAATTAGATAATTAGTTCAACGATAAGAATAACTATCTTCACAATATCTCCTTAAATATTTCCACGAATCTCTCAACCAATATTCATCCCTAACATCTCTATTTTTTTCCATATTTGATTATTCCATAGACTTCTATGTTTGGTCTACATTATTACAAATCCATCATATTATTCATGATCCATAATTAGGATTTATTCCTTCATTCCACCCTTAATGAATACCTGTGATTCAATAATCTTCTTTCTTTCACTAGTCCTTGTCTTCAATCTTCTTCAGTTATGTTCTTTGTCTTATGTCTTTTGTAATGTTCATTTTTGTTCTTCTTCATTCTTCACCTTCATCTATATTTAGTGTTCATATTGTACCTGTAAAATATAAGTATCATGTATGTTGAAGTCCATACAAAAAAGTTACCATCCATCGGAATGCATGGGTCACCAAATTGGTCCCTTTATATAACAATAGGTGACCATAACAATTGTTTCATAATTATATAATTAGTTCAACGATAAGAATAACTATCTTCACAATATCTCCTTAAATATTTCCACGAATCTCTCAACCAATATTCATCCCTAACATCTCTATGTTTTTCCATATTTGATTATTCCATAGACTTCTATGTTTGGTCTACATTATTACAAATCCATCATATTATTCATGATCCATAATTAGGAGTTATTCCTTCATTCCACCCTTAATGAATACCTGTGATTCAATAATCTTCTTTCTTTCACTAGTCCTTGTCTTCAATCTTCTTCAGTTATGTTCTTTGTCTTATGTCTTTTGTAATGTTCATTTTGTTCTTCTTTCATTTTCACCTTCATTCATATTTAGTTGTTCATATTAAAATTCAGAAAATATGTTATCATGTTTGTTGAAGTCCGTATAAAAAAGTTACCATCCATCGGAATGCATGGGTCACCATCTACTATATCTACCAGTTTTCTATAAAACGTTTTCTCGTACATGTCAGTTTAACAACAATTCTTTAGTCGCAAACATTTCACTCCCTCTGCATCATCATTAGTCATCAACCTGGGTTTTTCTTTGGCTTACCTGTAACCAAAATCTGGTTTTTTCTGGGTTACCCTCAACCATTACATCCTCAAGTGGTTTCATCTTACCATGAATCGTACATTACATCAAGTGATTTTTGGATGATCATGAACCTTCATCTGTCATGAAAAGTGGTTTTGTATTACCATAAACCTTGCACTACAAAGTGGTTTTTAGAGAACCATGAACTTTTCAACATACAAATTATGGGGGTACACTTGCCTCTTCATGGCTTACATCAACATTGACTCAAGTACATACAATTTCAAATTTTCAATTTAGGCTAATCTAGCCTTTATACAAACATTGGACTGAGACCATTTTTTTCCATCATCAATTTTTTTTTTCAAGGACCATTAAACCTCTTAGGGATGTTATTTTTCATGGATTTATGACTTTGCACCTCAACACACGATAATATTTATTTACCTTGATTCACTGCTACTTCTTCGTTCATCTGACTCATTCTACTTTCTCTTTTGTTGCTTCATTCTTCTTTGTCATTCTCTCTTTTCTCCTCAACATGTCCTTGCCTTTTTCTTCTTTTGTTCATGTCCAGAAGTTTGTATTATTATTTTTTCTTCTTGCATTTTATTTTATTCATATTACTTGTGCTTCCCTATATCATAAAGTTTGTATATTATTCTCTCTTCATCAATATTCTTCTTTCTTCCATCACCTTATGTCTTCTTCTTTTTCTTTGGAAATGATTTGTTGATTTTTCACCTTCTCTACATAACAATAGATGTCAACTCTTGGATTCTCCATTCCTAGTATCCATCTCGTGCAAGATCACACTTAAGGAATTCATTTAAATTGACATAAAATAGTCCATCTCCAACAAATTTCTAGACAATAGCGAGTGTAGGTAGATAATTGTAGGCATGAATTAGATCAAATCAATCTATATTATCCATGTCCATGTGTAATATGGTAAACCATCTTCACAAGGTCCATTAAATTCCTTGCAGTCTCACATATTTTGAAATTTTCTTCTAGAAACATAATTATTTTATCTCAAGATAACAACTTAGTGATTTTAAGCAAAGTTTTTTCTCCTCTCTTACATTGGTACACACCACCTCCTTCTACTCTTACTACTTCGCGGATTGAACAAATTCATACTGACATCAATGCAGAGGGTGAAATAGTTTGTTGACATGTTGAGAGACTATAAATTGGTGCAATTTAATAAAAATGTTGTATGTGTCTCTTTTTGTATTTATCTATTCTTGATCAATACATCCACTTCTATACTTTCCCCAACCTCCTCCATGGCCAACAAAAAATATGAAAATATTTCTAGAGACCCCACAAAGTCTGTTTGTTTTCTCGAGGAAGAAAACTTACTATTTTCTCAAAATGAGCTCTCAGTGAACTTATGCCCAGTGGCTCTCCTTATTTGTCTCTCATAAATGTTATGGTATTCTCCACCATGATCGAATCCTTCTCTATTGAACCCGCTACTCTCACAGAAATAATTGACCAATGTTTCCACTCGAAGAAGGCCAAATTGTTGCAAGCACTCCCTCTGTGATTCGAACTAGTGACCAATGAAAGAGAAACATAGGGAAAAAATGGACAAATCACAAGAAAAGAATAGTCAACATAGCATACCATAACACATCATATCTCCAGTGGATGATAAATTCAAGAACATACTATGATCAATTCCAGTGGATGATCATCTTGTGTGGTTGCAACAGCAAATGAAAAGCTCAACCATTTCTTAAATTCATGCATATATTTATTTTCTCACAATGGGAACTAAGGCCTTGTAGCCAAAAAGAACAAACAATCTCTTTTGGAAGATTCTATCAAGCCTCAAGATGGTGATTTCAAGGGAATGTACGTAGAGGTGATTTGGATCCTTGGTGATAGTTGCTTATTCATCTCCATGCTCTTAAAACTTCAATGGTAACGTTGGATTCAACGTGTCTTCTTTTTATTCTTCCAAAGCTCCTATAAATCATCATGGATTTACAAGGGAGGGATCAAAGACCTATAGATCATCATTCTGTGATACCAAATTTTGGCTTCAATAGCCAACAAAAAATACATACAAACATATATTGAAGAAGGGGACACTAGGAATTATACTCAAGAAACTCCCAAAGGAGAAAATTCTATTAATCAAACCATTCTTGTGTGTATTAATATTGTATAATTGATCCCTTTATATAAAAATAGGTGACCATAACAAATATATCATAATTAGATAATTAGTTCAACCATATGCATAACTATCTCTACAATATCTCCTTACATCTTTCCATGAATCTCTCAACCAATATTCTTCCCTAACATCTCTCTTTTTTTTATCATCTTTGATTCTTTCGTAGACTTCTATGTTTGGTCTACATCATTTAAAATAGATCATATTATTCATGATTTTCAAGTAGGATTTATTCCTCCATAGTAGCACCACTTCTCGAAATGGAGGTTGATTTTTTTGTTTTTAACCCAAAAATATGGGTTTTTAAAGCTAGAGTTTTCATTTTTAGGTCACCATTCTCATCAAGTCAATAACTATGTTGAAGGTGGAGTGTTATCGGCTAGAACCAATTGAATGCATTTGAATTGGGTAAAGTTACTTGTCAAGTTGGGGGGGGACCTAGAGCTATATTTGAAGGGTATCCAATAATGACAAATGCAACATATGTAGAGGAGGTATGATGTCAAAATTCCATCTTGAAGAAGTATAATTGAAGGGACATCAATGGGCCTTAAATGTAACTAGTAGAAAAATGCCTTCCAACTTAAACACCTACACATATGAACTAAAAAATGTGGCATAAAACCACATGTTAAAATAAAAATAATGGTGAAAATAGTGTAAAAAATGGAGTTTGTGAGCTCACATGCTTGCTTGAATAATTTAGTGTAGAAAATTGCCTCCGTGTGAAATTTTTAATGCAATAAATAGGACTTTCCAAATGATAGGGAACAAAATTAGGATTAGGGGTGATTTTAAGAACCCCCCCTAAATTTATATGTATAATAAATGGGTGAATCCCCATGAAACATAGGAACAATTGAAGGATATTTTATCAATAATATAATATGTATATATAATTTTTTGGTGAATATTTTAGTCAATTATATAATCTTGTAAAATCTTGGTGAATCTTTCACTGAATTATAAACTCGTGTAAAATCTTGGCAAATGTTTCACTAAATTATAAAACCTTGTAAAGTCTTGGCAAATTTTTTGATAAAGTATAAAACCATATATAATAGTAGGAAAATGTATTCATTAAATTGTAATATACTCTTTACATATTTGGAAAAACACCATTCAAATCTTGAAAAAAACTAGTTAACAATTCTAAAGGGTGAAAGATATGAAAACACAATCCATCGATTTGAATACACAAATTAAGTCACCCCAACTCCAAGTTATTGAGTGCATATTTAAGAGGCAAATAAGGAAAGTATACAACATAATAAAGGTATGAAAAAATTGCAATTATTTGAATTAGCTATCACAATTATCCTTACGGAGTCCTTAGAACAAGTAAGATCTTCTAAGACGAGGAGTTTTGTAGATGGAGGCATCTAAGTTTTATAATATCATTTCTGCAAATTATGTAATAACCCCATAAATATGCTCATAACTATACCTACAATGCTTAAGTGTACATTATATTAATACAACACATGAAAACATTCAATATCTATATTGTATATAGTTTCTATGATTCATCATCTACCAATTAGCAACATTAATTGTCTCATGTTAATATTCAACTTGTAACCGTTTTATATTTTCAGGATATTTGTCTTATACTATCTATTGAATACAACCTTATAATGCTTCTATATCCATCGCTGACAATAATTTCCCTTTTAGCAGCCGTAAAGATGAATTTTTTGGCAATGTGGCAATCACCACACACATGATGGCTTTTGGCAATTCAAATAGTATTATAGTAGTTCCAATGCATGTATTGATCAACCCAAAAGCCATAGCTAGCCTCTCACTATGACCACATAGTAGGTATTACTTGTCTTCCTTAGCCACATCATGCAATACAAAACTTACGTTAGGAACATACCTTGCACCCCCTCAATCTGCCTAGCCAAAATTTCTTACATTGCATAGATTTTGTCTACCTCTGGATGTGACAGAACATATGAAATTTGTTATCAACTTAAATCTAGGTGCACCTTAGGCTCTTCATCCATGTTTCTTCCATTGTTGCTATTACCTTCCCCACATCATCCCACCTACCATTTGTGGCATAAATATTTGACAATTAAAGAATACAATATATAGCATTTTCAACTTTTAGCTAAAAAAAAATTCTTTTGCAGACACTGAGAAAGGCTCTCCACACCCCAAAATCATATTTTAAGGGCATCCTTTTAATAACTACATATGCATCATCCAGTCGCTATGCATGGCCAAGAATATCTACCATACATGAATAATGATGTACTCCATGAGTGATATAGTAATCTTGTCTCATACAATTAAAACATTGCAATCCTTCATTCACCTACCCCACATGCTTGCATGATAAGAGAAGAGCAACAAAAGTACCATAATTTGACTTCATGCGTGCCACCTACATATAGCTAAAAAGAGTGATGACATCTTTTCCATGTCCATTCATTCCATACCCATCAATCATTATAGTCCAAGAGACTACATCTCTTTTGGGAATTCTATTCAACACATGGTGTGCAATTCCTATTCTCCCACATTTGGCATACATATCTATAAGTGTGTTCCATGCAAAAACATCCAACTCAATTTTACTTCTGGTTAAGTAATCATGGATGTGTTTTCCTTGTTGCAGTGCTCCTAAATCAACACAGGAAGAGATAGCATTGGAAATGGTAAGTAAGTTGGGTTGCATGCCTGCAACTTGCATGTGATAAAAGAGCTTCAAGGATTCATCATTATTTCCATTCTGACAATAGCCAACAATCATAGCATTCCATGAAACCACATTTTCTTGTGAAATTTTGTTAAACAGATTACATGCAATTTCTATATTTTTGCATTTGGCATACATGTCTATCAAATCGTTTCCCATAGTTATATTAAACTTGAATCAATTTCTAATTATATAGCTATGGATTTGCATCCCTTGTTGCAAAGTTGCTAAACTATCACATACTGGTTGTTATCACATGTAGTTGTCAAGAGGTCGCAGGATGACCAAGTTCGTGGTCTGCACAGATATCATCCTTGAGCACAAAGCGCAACATTCAGAGAAGTCCATTTTGGGATTGAATCACCAACAAGCAGGTTTGATTTTCAACGACGGAGATCCCATAAGCAGTTCGGATCAATGGCTCTCAGGAAATCAGGATTTCAAAGTCACGCAAGGATTAATGACTAGGCAGAGGAGTCGAAGCCCCGAAGTAAATCTGAGCCATTGAAGGCCAAGGACACGCGTTGGAAGATATCACACTTCGGAAGATTTACTTCAGAGGAATGTGCGAGCAAGCAGAAGAAAACTCCCAAAGCTTGAACTCCCGAAGTAAATCTCGATCGTCCAAATCTAGAGGACACATGGAGGCATATCTCTCACTTCGGGAATTCATCACTTCGGAGGATTGTAAGAGTTGTGCATTGAAAAGTCCTGAAGAGTTGAAGCTCAAACTCCCAAAATAATTGTGGATCGTTGATCTCAAATCAACATAGACCGTTGATCTTGGCAGTAGCCCCGAAGTCCTAAAGGTCCCGAAGTAAATCTCAACATCCAAATCAAAAGGCCATGCATCACCAGATCTCTCACTTCAGGAATTCATCACTTCGGAGAATTACGCAAGCAAGTAGGAGAAAAAAGGCCCGAAGCCCGAACTCCTGAAGTAAATCTCGGCCGTCAAAAATAAGAGGACACGCGTCGCCAGATCTCACACTTTGGGAATTCGACACTTCGGAGAATTGTGCAAGCAAGTAGGAGAGAAAGGCCCAAAGCCTAAACTCCCAAAGAAAATCTCGACCATCCAAATCAAGAGGCCACACGGCGCCAGATCCGTCACTTTGGGAATTCGACACTTTGGAGAATTGTAAGAGCTATGCATTGAAAAGGCTCAAAGCCCGAACTCTCGAAGTAATTATGAGTCGTTGATCTCCACAGTAGGAAGCAGGGTCCATCCAAGAGCGGCACATGGCAACTGAAGCGGGGCTTTCTCGGATCATAGATCAACGGCCACGCTCCATTGCAGGGACGCAACATACTCGAACGATAAAATTCTTGAGCGGTCCCACAATCGAAACCATGGTATAACAAAAGAGCTATGTGGCAAAAGGTGGTGAATTGTGGGCTCAAAAGCAGTGTGAATCTAAACTGCCTTTGATGGCCCCGCAATCATGTGCTTATATAGCGTATAATCCAAGAGCAACGCGTGGCAGTCCCCTAGCCGTTGAGACTCGTCCTGATCCCAAGGAGGATTCAATTAATGGAAAAGGACTGGTAGATGAAACCTCAACTCAGTCCATAAATTGAAGGAATAGAAGCCATGGCCGAGAGGACTAGACTGTCAGCCCGGGGTACCACAAAGGGCAGAAAGGCCCATGCTGATCTGATTTTTCATCTGACACAGGAGGATACATGCACAGTCTGATAGAGGAATGCACAGATGAAAGCATTGAACGAGATATCCAGGTCACACCCCTGGAAGTTGTGGACTGAGCTAATTATAAATAGATTAGTTTAGATTTTGTAATGAGGGCGGGGGGGGTGTTATTCAGAGGCTAGAGAGCCCAGAGAGTTTTAGGAGCAGGGATCTGTAGTTTTTCATTTTGTATGCCTGAGGGCTTGGGTTGTAATTATATGTTATTGAAGATCCCTTTGAATTGTTTTTATCAAGATTGTCTTCTTAGTTTACACGTTATTTCTGTTTTCTTTCTTGTCTGAATGTAATCTCTCTGATTTATGGATCCCTGAGGCGATGGAGAATTTGTTGTTATCATGCCCATCTTTCATGGTTCGTCAGATTTTCTCTATTCGTCTTATTGTCTAAATGTAATCTCTTTGATTTATGGATCCCTGAGGTGATGGAGGATTTGTTGCTATCATGCCCATATTTCATGGTTCGTCATATTTTCTATGTTTTCTTCTAGTCTGGATGTAGCATCTCTCTGATCTATGGATTCTTGAGGCGGTAGAGGATCTGTCATTATCTTGCCCATTTTTCATGGTTCATCACTCAGACATTTTCTGCCTTCTTCTCCTCATCACCACTTAAATCCTTTTGTCTGATAGGCAATTTAAATGCCTTCCTTATTCACGATACTTATGACTCCATAGCCCAATGGTCCTGAACTGATCTGCATTTACTTTTGCTATATTTTCCTCTCTCTGCATTCTCACTAATCAACCTACTCAAACCATTTAATCATTTTACTTTATTTTTTATGGGTATTGGGCTTATCCTCTTGCATTCATAAGGTGACTCTCGGTGCTAACATTAATGGCGTCATTGTCGGGGATGAAAGTGAAGATATCTTCCCTGGGAGAACAAAAATGACCAGATCTTATCTTTGATGGTGAACAAAGACTAGACACATTTAGACTGCATATCATTCACCTGGCGACTCCATGATTAAAGAATCCAGTGGCGACTCCACAATTTTATGAAGTCATATTTTCATATGGAAGCCATTTTGGCTCAGAGGTTTGCTCCTTTTAATTTCTCTTATGTTCCTAATTTTCCAAATGTTGTTCCTACTATGGATGAGTGGGGTTATTTTTTGCCCAGATTTAGAGAACATAGAGATTACAACCCTGCAGAGCATCTACTTGAGTTTCATGAACTCATGCATCAGTGGGGAATACATCATGAGGATGTATTAATGAATATGTTCATGTACTCATTAGAGGGAGATGCTCGTGACTGGTATCGATCCTTGCCCACTGCTAGCATCTCCTACCTGGAACAGTTTCATGCAGTTTTCAATATGCATTGTCAAAAGTTTTATTCCTATGAGTTAATTTTTCATAAATGTTGTAAGGAGTATAAATAATGTGTTCAAGATATAAATGATTCTTATAAAGGCTATGAGGATGAAGAAGATGCCTCAGATGAGCAATCAAATTTTTCTCTTCCCTATTCATTTGCATCTGATGAAAATTATGTTTGTTGTCTCAGTAAGGAAAGTTCATAAATTGAGTCTATTCTGGAAGTTGATGTTCTTTGTAGCCCTGTCTCTAAAAATCTTAGATATGAGTAGCCTTCTTTTGACTCACATGATGATGATAATATATTGCTTCCTGGATTGAATCTTGAAAGGCATCCTATGTTTAATAATAAAGAGTATTTTTCTCATGTTGGGCAGAAGATACCTCTTGGCATGTCATTCAAGACTCCTCCTCTATTTGATCATTATGGAGACAGTGATGAATACACTGAGGTGTTTATCGAAGACAAAGGCATCAGCATCCAGCCTTCTAATGAAAGTGAAAGATTTTACCAGCAGCAGCAAGATAAAGAGCCATCCATTGATATACATGAGGCTATTTATTTCCATCAGCTAGCAGATGTTATTGGAGCAGACAAAGGAGAAGTGGATCAGCATCCTACATCAACCTTTCACTCACCTGTGATTGCCACATACATTCATCCAAATGTGAGCAGCTGTAAATAAGAGCAGGTTTTCTTTTATCGACCCATAAAGCTTTGTCACCTATTTTATGACCCTATAGGGGAATACATGGAGTTTCATTTCCTCAATGTATTGAAGCCCCCACGCTTTATCTTACCTTCAACATTAGGAGGAAATCTGAAGAATGTAATTAATTTACTATCACAGTTTCATTATCCTTTGTTGATCAGTGACAGAGTGAGAATTATTTCTATTAGGAAGTTACTTGGGTGGCTATGGTGGAAGTTTTCTTTCACCTAGCACATTGTAAAAATTCAATTAGTCTAGGATTGTACATAAATAATCTCCTTCTAGAGCATGTRTGTTTGTTTTCTTTTTTGTAAGTAGAGTAATGTACATGTCAGCCTATTGCCTTCAGCAAATGTATCTGAGCTCGACTCCACAACCCAACAGCTAAGGCACTGGAACTGCACATTCTTGGCAGCTCGTAGGGAGCATGCCATCCCCTGTGGAGCCAAATGTTATCACATATAGTTGTCAAGAGGTCACAAGATGACCAAGTCTATGGTCTATGTAGATATCAGCCTTGAGCACAAAGCGCAACATTCAGAGAAGTCCATTTCGGGCTTGAATCACCAACAAGCAGGTTTGATTTTCAACGGTGGAGATCCCATAAGCAGTTTGGATCAGTGGCTCTCGGGCGGTCAGGATTTCAAAGTCGCGCAAGGATTAACGACTAGRCAGAGGAGCCGAAGCCCCAAAKTAAATCTKAGCCATTGAASGCTGAGGACACGTGTTGGCAGATCTCKCACTTCGGAGGATTGTGCGAGAAAGAAGAAGCAAACTCCCGAACCCGAAGTCCCGAAGTAAATCTCGGTCATCCAAATCTAGAGGACGCATGGAGGCAGATATCTCACTTTGGGAATTCGGCACTTCAGAGAATTCTAAGAGCTGTGCATTGAAAAGTCCCGAAGAGACGAAGCCCGAACTCCCAAAATAATTGTGGACCATTGATCTCAAACCAACAAGGACCGTTGATCTTGGTAGCAGCCCCGAAGTCCTAAAGGTCCCGAAGTAAATCTCGGTTGTCCAAATCAAAAGGCCATGCGTCACCAGATCTCTCACTTCGGGAATTTGGCACTTCGAAGAATTGCGCAAGTAAGCAGGAGAAAAAAGGCCTGAAGCCCGAAATCCCAAAGTAAATTTCAATCGTCCAAAACAAGAGGACACGCAACGCCAGATCTCACACTTTGAGAATTCGGCACTTCGGAGAATTGTATGAGAAAGCAGGAGAAAAAGGCTCGAAGCCCGAACTCCCGAAGTAAATCTCGATCGTCCAAATCAAGAGGCCACGCGGCACCAGATCCCTCACTTCGGAGAATTGTAAGAGTTATGCATTGAAAAGGCCCGAAGCCCAAACTCCCGAAGTAATTGTGAGTCGTTGATCTTCGCAGCAGGAAGCAAGGTCCATCCAAAAGCGGTGCGTGGCAACAAAAGTGGGGCTTTCCCGGATCACATATCGTGGCCAGATCAACGACCATGCTCCATTGCGGGGACGCAACATGCTCGAACGATAAAATTCTTGAGCGATCCCGCAATCAAAACCATGGTATAACAAAAGAGCTATGTGGCGGAAGGTGGTGAATTGCGGGCTCAAAAGCGATGTGAATCCAAACCGCCTTTGACGGCCCCACAATCATGTGCTTATATAGCATCTAATCCAAGAGCAGCGTGTGGTGGTCCCCTAGGAGTTGAGCCTCGTCCCAATCTCGAGGAGGATTCAGTTAATGGAAAAGGACGGGTAGTTGAAACCTCAACTCAATCCATAAATTGAAGGCATAGAAGCCATGGCCGAGAGGACTAGACTGTCGGCTCGTGGTATATAGAGGGAAGAAAGGCCCATGCTGATATGAGTTTGTGTCTGACATAGGAGGATACACGCACAGTCTGAAAGAGGAATGCGCAGACAAAAGCATTGAACAAGATAGCCAGGTCACACTCCTGGTAGTTGTGGACTGAGCTGATTATAAATAGATCAATTTAGATCTTGTAAT
>SNQJ01S0064484.1:15445-34158 GCA_010110895.2 Picea sitchensis
TTTTGGAAAAAAAAAAAAAAAATTATTAGTTTTGGAAAAAAAAAAAAAAATTATTAGTTTTGGCAAAAACTTTGGTTTCATACCCAAGTCTTATTCCAAATTCACTTCAAGTTATAATCGAGTCCCACTATCACATGTCATGCTCGAGTAAGTAACCGCTAAGGGGAGAATCCACCAAGTCGTGCACGATACGTCGATATATTGTGAAACTATCGATGTATATAAAGACCAACAAATATTTTTCCTTGGCAATGTGGGATAATCCCCACTACATGCAAAATGAAGCACCGAGGAATCAGGTTGACAGTACAATGTGTTATCACATGAAGTTGTCAAGTGTCGCAGCAGTTGTCCAAATCTTTTTCTTGCACAAGAAGCAGCCATAAGCACATCACAACATTCAGGGCATTCTATTTTGGGGTTGAAATACAAGCAATGGTCAGGTTCAATTTTCAACGACGGAGATCCCAAGAGCAGTTCAGATCAGCGGCTCACGTGTATTCAGCATGTCAAAGTTGCGCAAGGTTTAAAGACCAAGTGGAAGCCCCGAAGTCACAAATCAAGTGCCATGCGTCCTTCCAGATCAGACGGTCATTGTTTACTTCGGGACTTCAGGGCTTCCCTTCTCATTTTCCTCCGGAGTACTTTCTCTCAGAGTTACAGATCAGGCGACATGCGTCCTTCTCCATCAGACGATCAATATTTACTTCGGGAATCCGGAATTTGGGAGTTTTAGCTCCTCCCCTCTCGCTTTCGTCTAGAGTGTTTTCTCCCAGAGTTAATAGATCCCTGTCGCGTGTCCTCCTCAGATCGATAGTTGTCGTTCACTTCAGAGCTCCAGCTCTACATGCATACCGCCCCCGAGATCTGAAGTGCCAAAGTGCATGGAAGTTATTAGTTCGGATATGTGGCACTCTCATAGACATGACACCTAGCATCCATCTGGCAATGACACGTGGCACTCAGTCCAGGCACCTTTGGGCATATCATCTGCTTGTTTCCAAGTGACACGTGTCACCTCTCTTTTCATAACACGTCGACATTGTTAATATTATGGTAGCTTCGGGAGGTATGAACCTCTATTGTGACCTATGACGAGACTAGAATCCTTCGAAAGGAAGCAAAGAATTGAAGGAAACCCTAGACAAGTTGTCCGCTGAACAAATACATTTAAATTGAACTTATTGATACCCAAAAGGAGAAGTCGACCCCAGTTAGCCTGGCCAGTCCACTATAAATACAGGGCGTCAGTTTCATTATTTCACATCTCAGCAGTTGCAGTGAGAGCTAAATTTGCGCAGGCAGTTGCAGGCAACAGCAGTGTGGTGCGCAAGTTTCTGGGAGAGCTGGAAAGTGGTGCGTTAGCTTCTGGGTGGGATCATCTGTTCAGTTTACTTTCTATTTCTTTTGCTTGGTGCATTAGCCTCTCTTGGCTATTGATTGCTACCAGGATTCTCTTCTCAGTCAAGGTCAAGGTGCTCGAAGGGTGGCTTCGGCCAGTGGTTGGGTGATGAGGGTATCGTCAATGGTAAAACGAGCACAATCTTCTATATTCTAACAGGCATAGTGACGTAAGGCCACCACGTCAGATCATCCTCCGGGAAGTGTTCTTGTTCAAACGCCAAAATTATCGCCATCTCCTAGCGCAGTTAGAATGATCCTAAAATTGGTAGGCGAATAAGTTTTAGCGGTGGCACTAAATTTAGAAGGTATGCCCAGATCGCAAATCGCGACCAGATCAACGACCACGATCCATTGCGGGGATGCAACATGCTCGAACGATAAAAAAATTGAGCGGTCCCGCAATCGAAACAGTGGTATAATAAAAGAGCTATGTGGCGGAAGATGGTGAATTACGGGCTCAAAAGCGGTGTGAATCCAAACCACCTTTGACGGCCCCGCAATCGCATGCTTATATAACAACAAATACAAGAGCAGCGTGTGGCAGCCCCCTAGGCATTAAGCGTCATCCCGATCCTGATGAGAGATCAGTTAATGAAAGGGAGTGGTGGTTGAAACCTCGACTCACTCCATAAATAGAAGGCGTGGAGGATATGGCCGTGGAGACAGAGTTGTCAGCCCGAGGTACTGCAATGGATGTTTTTCCTGCTGGCCGATGTTGAGTTGAGTTTGCGGCTAACAGGAGGATACACGCACAGTCTGACAGAAAAAGACGCGGACGTAAATCTTTGAATGGGATGGCCGGATCGCACTCCTGGAAGTTGTGGACTGAACTGATTATAAATAGATCAATATATTTTTTGACAAAGGGGGGCGGTGTTCTTCAGAGGTTGGAGAGCCGAGAGAGCTTTAGGAGCAGGGCTCTGTAGTTTTTCATTTTGTATGCCTGAGGGCTTGGGTTGTAAATATATGTTATTGAAGATTCATTTGAATCGTTTTTATCAAACCGTCTTCTTAGTTTACATGCTATCTCTGTTTTTCTTATTGTTTGAATGCAATCTCTCTGATTTATTGATCCCTGAGACGATGGAGGATCTGTTGCTATCATGCCCATCTTTCATGGTTTGTCAGATATTTTCTGTTTTCTTTTCGTCTGGATGTAGCATCTCTCTAATCTATGGATTCCTGAAGCGGTAGAGAATCTTTCGTTATCTTGCCCATTTTTCATGGTTTATCACTCGAACATTTTCTGCCTTCTTCTCCTCATCACCACTTAAATCCTTTGTCCGATAGGTGGTTTAAATGCCTTCCTTATTCACAATATTTAGGTCTCCATAGCCCAATGGTCTCAAACTGATCTGCAATTACTTCCTGTAGTCTCACTGATCCACCTACTCAAACCATTTAACCCTTTTACTTTATTTTGATGGTTATTGGGCTTATCCTCTTGCAGTTAGAGGGTGACTCTCAGTGCTAACATTTATGACGTCGTTGTCGAGGACGGAAGTGAAGATATCTTCCCTGGGAGAATGACAACGAATAGATCCAGTTTTAGATGGTGAACTGAGGTTGGACACATTATTCTGACTACTTATCTTTCACCATGGCGACTCCACTATTTGAAAATCTAATGGTGACTCCATTGGTTTGAAATGGAAAAGATTTTAGCTAAGAGGTATGCCTTCTGTGATTTTTTGAAAATAGTCGGTTTCCCTAATCCACTGCCTGATTGGATTGACTAGGAAAGAAGCCTTCCTAAATTTTGAGGAAAAGAGTGGGAAGTACCCGCTGAACATTTGTTGGACTTTCATGAATTTATTCATCAATTTCATATCGTGCATGAAGATGTTCAGATTCAGCTTTTCGAGTGTTCATTAAAAGGGATTGCCCATGATTGGTGTCAATCTCTTCCAACTGCAAGCATCAACTCTTTGACAGATTTTCATGCAACTTTCAATTTGTTTTGTAAAGATTATTTTTCAGCTGAGTATCTTTATGAAAATTGTTGTGATGAGTTTTCTTTGCTTCATAAAGATTCTTCTAGTCATGAAAGACAGATTTGTGATGAAGCATTCACTAAAGAAGAAAACATTTATCATGAATATCAAGAGGTGTTGAATGATATTCATTATGTTAACAATAACACAGAAACATCTGGCATCATATCATATGTATCTATTGTTTTAAATGTTCATGAAAATCAACATGTCTCTTTTAAATATTTTGATGATGAAGAGCAGAGTTTTTTCATGGCTTCTTTGGAACCTCGTAGTGTGGTTCTTGTACATGATGCAATGAAGGAAATAATTTCTTACCAGTTTAACGTTCCTTATTATAAATTTTATGACCCTGTGGAGTTATAAATGGAGTTGAGTTTTCCAAAAGCATTGGAGAATGCAAAATTATTCATCTTATCATCATTTGGGGGTATTGTCAGTGTTCCAAAATATGTTTTCATTCCACTGTCATACTTCCCTTACCTTTTGTGGATCATTTGCAGTGAAAAAGAAGAGTTATGTCACCAAGCAGTCTGGGTGGCTATGGTGGAAGTTTGCTTTCACCTAGCACATTGTAAAAAATCAGTTAGTATAAGATTGTACATAAAAAAGCTCCTTTTGGAGCACATGTGTTTGTTTTATATTTGTAAGTAGAATAGTGTATATATCAGCTTGTTGTTTTCAACAAAGTGTATTTGAGCTCGACTCCACAACCCAACAACTAAGGCACTAGAACTGCGTGTTCTTGGCAGCTCACAGGGAGCATGTCATCCCCTATGGAGCCAATTTTATCACATGAAGTTGTCAAGGGTCACAGCAGTTGTCCAAATCTTTTGCTTGCACAAGAAGCAGCGATAAGCACAGTGTAGCATTCAGGGCAGTCTATTTTGGGGTTGAAATACAAGCAGTGGTCGGGTTCAATTTTCAACGGCGGAGATCCCAGGAGCAGTTCAGATCAGCGACTCGCGTGTATTCGACATGTCAAAGTTGCGTAAGGTTGAAAGACCAAGTGGAAGCGCCGAAGTCACAGATCAAGCGCCACACGTCCTTCTAGATCGGACGATCATTGTTTACTTCGGGACTTTGGGGCTTCCCCTCTCATTTCCCTCCATAGTACTTTCTCTCGAAGTTGCAGATCAGGCAACGCGCGTCCTTCTCCATCGGACGATTAATATTTACTTCGAGAATCTGGGCTTCGGGAGTTTTAGCTCCTCCCCTATTGCTTTCATCCAGAGTGTTTTCTCCCGGAGTTAACAGATCCCTGCCGCGTGTCCTCCTCAAATCGATAGTCGTCGTTCACTTCAGAGCTCCAGCTCTACATGCATACCGCCCCCGATATCTGAAGTGCCAAAATGTGTGGCAGTCATCAGTTCGGATATATGGCACTCTCATAGACATGACACCTAGCATCCATCTGGCAATGACACGTGGCACTCAATCTAGGCACCTTTGGGCATATCATCCGCTTGTTTCCAAGTGACACGTGTCGCCTCTCTTTTCATGACACGTCAGCATATTGACGTATGGCCACCACATCAGATCATCCTCCAGGAAGTGTTCTGGTTCAAACACCAAAATTAGCACCATCTCCGAGTGCGGTTAGAATGATCCTAAAATTGGCAGGCAGATAAGTTTTAGCGGTGGCGCTAAATTTGGCAAGTACGCCCAGATCGCGACCAAATCAACGACCACGCTCCATTGTGGGGACGCAACATGCTCGAACGATAAAAAAAATTAGCGGTCCCACAATCGAAACAGTGGTATAGTAAAAGAGTTATGTGGCGAAAGATGGTGAATTGCAGGCTCAAAAGCGGTGTGAATCCAAACCGCCTTTGACGGCCCCACAATTATGTGCTTATATAAAAACAAATCCGAGAGCAGCGCGTGGCATCCCCCTAAGCGTTAAGCCTCATCCCGATCCCGATGAGAGATCAGTTAATAAAAGGGAGTGGTGGTTGAAACCTCGACTCACTCCATAAATAGAAGGCATGGAGGATATGGTCGTGGAGACAGAATTGTCAACCCAAGGTACCGCGATGGACGTTTTTCCTGCTAGCCCATGCTGAGCTGAGTTTGCGGCTGACAGGAGGATACATGCACAATCTAACAGAAGAAGACGCAGACGTAAAGCTTTGAATGGGATGGTCAAATTGCACTCCTGGAAGTTGTGGACTGAGTTGATTATAAATAGATCAGTCTTTATTTTGACAAAGGGGGGGGGTGTTCTTCAGAGGCTGGAGAGCCAAGAGAGTTTTAGGAGCAGGGCTCTGTAGTTCTTCATTTTGTATGCCTGAGGGCTTGGGTTGTAAATATATGTTATTGAAGATTCCTTTGAATCGTTTTTATCAAACCATCTTCTTAGTTTACACATTATCTCTGTTTTTCTTATTGTCTGAATGCAATCTCTCTGATTTATGGATCCCTGAGGCGATGGAGGATCTGTTGCTATCATGCCCATCTTTCATGGTTCGTCACATATTTTCTGTTTTCTTCTCATCTAGATGTAGCATCTCTTTGATCTATGGATTCCTGAGGTGATAGAGGATTTGTCGTTATCTTGCCCTCATGGTTTATCACTCGGACATTTTATGCCTTCTTCTCCTCATCACCACTTAAATCCTTTGTCTGATAGGTGGTTTAAATGCCTTCCTTATTCATGATATTTAGGACTCCATAGCCCAATGGTCCCGAACTGATCTAAAGTTACTTCTGCTATATTTTCCTCTCCCTGCAATCTCACTGATCCACCTACTCAAACCATTTAACCCTTTTACTTTATTTTGATGGGTATTGGGCTTATCCTCTTGTAGTCAAAGAGTGACTCTCAGTGCTAACACCATGTCCAAGCGCTGAACCCATCAGGTCTCATCTACCAGGGTCCAAGGGAAGAATATTATGTTTGAAAGAAACTTCATGTCTATCATCATTCAAAGGACAAGGGCTTCTCTTTAACAAATGTTGGTTACCATAGATGCACTTTCCTGATCGACTCATGTTTTCTCATTGCAATACAAGTAATGGAATAGCTCGTTCGTTCCCCCCGATTTGAGAAAAACGAGTATGGATGCCAATGTTTTCTTTTGAAAGAAACTTCATGCCTATCATCATTTAAAGGACAAGGGCTTCTCTTTAACAAATGTTGGTTACCACATACACGCTTTCCTCGTCAACTCGTGTTTGCTCATTGAAATACAAGAAATGGAACAGTTCGTTCTTTCCCCCATATTTGAGAAAAATGAGTATGGACGCCAATCTTTTCCTCTTGCAATAGTTGTGAGATAGGATTTCATCAAGACAATAATACTTAGAGTTGTTGATAATACCATTGGTGGCATTTCCATTTCAGGGAAAAGAGGGACTGCCAAGATAGTAATGGCACGTGGATTGCATGCTATACTTCTATCTATTGGAGTTATTGTGGGATCTATAGCCAACTCTGAGCTATTGTGTCCTAAAGAATAGGAAAGAGTACTAGAGAACCGATTAAAGTATAATGCTAATAGTACAATGAAAACCTTTGAAATATCACAAAGCATCCTCAAGAAAATATTTGAGCTTTTGTCACTGACCAGTGGCTTACTCAATTCCTGGAATAAGGTTGTGACATCAGAAACGGTCGCTAACAATGAAAACAAATCTACAAAGTCAGAAGATAAGAAGTTCAAGTCTATTTAAGTTGAGGATAATGTTGTAAACCCGAGCATTTTTCAAAATAATTGATCAAATTTTACAGCTGGAAAATAAATTGCATATCAGGTGGCAGAGCATTTGGTGGAAAAGTATCCAGAAAAGATGAATTGGAATCTCCCAAAATCTGAGTTGAAGTCTTCCTTTATATCTATTTGTGGTCAAAGAAAATCAAGTAGCTCTAGATTTGAAGGCAATCATCCAACATTCGATGAGAAACATATTCAATATTGTCAAAGAGGATTAGCATTCAAATAATTTTAGCATCCTATTTTCGAATTAGGAAGAACTTGTCGAAGACACATTCCTATGCCAGATGAAAATAGTAATCGGAGCCATCCTTTTTTTTAGACTAGGGGGATTGGTAACTAGACAGAGTGACCTGGGCTAGGTCTGATATCAAACTGACTGGTTTCCACTATATCCCCTAGGATATATGCAACAGTCGTCAATTCACATGTATTAATATCAGAATCTTGTGACTCAACATATAGCGGAGACATCCCAATAGTGGGGTTATTACTCTTTCATCAAAGGCATTACGGGCCAATGTGATGATTATTGGCAAACATGTCACTGGAAGGATTTGATCCCAAGTGGGGTTGCTAACAAAGTCACACCCCACCATTTGAACTATTACTCTGTGACTGTACTGGGAGCCATTTTAAAGAATGCCAACCTTAACTTCATGTGTATAGAAATGTACTTTCTGTGTGTTGAGTCTGTAATAGTTTCTAAAACATTACAACCATCAGGTTAGGTTTATGTCTACTTGGAATATTTTTTATGATAGAGTGATATTAACTTTTGCTACTCTCGCAGCCTTATCCCATTGATGAGGAAAGTAAGTGAGGACAGAGTGGTTGAAATGGAAAACACATTGTCAAATAGATTGTTGAATGGAAAATAACAACAACGTGGCATATCTTTATGAGTTACAAATATCTTCTGCAGTTTGTTAATGGACTTTTCCACTTTCAAGAAAAATAAGAACTTGTAGCTGCTTTAAGGATTATATATAAGAATTCTAAAAATGTTGTTTCAAAGCATAGATGAAATCATCTAAGTAGTTATGAAAGGCTTCTATCCTTTCTTTATAATTATATCTCAGATGAATCGTTATGTTGTGGATATAAACTTGAAATTTATGGGCATTTATTTGAACAAAACATCAGTTTTGGACGGTTAGAAAAAGAACCCACAATGCAACAATCTGACAGTAGAATTTCTTGTGAGCAACACATGTATGATGGGTATGATCATTTTGATTGTCAGGAATCACTTATTTCATTTTAAATTCAAGGTGGTTTTAATTCATATTCATATGAATATATTACTGTCTATAATCATTATCAAGAAATTGGGGTTCAAAAAGTTGGTGTTTAGAAAAAGCATCAAATTGTTGATGAAGAACTAGACCTTCAAAGTTGCTTTATTGATAGAAGCAAGGAGGAAGAGCAGACATATCGAGTAGCATCTTCAAAAACTTATAGTAGTGTAGCAATTTATGGTGTATATGAAGATGTTAATGTTTAATTTCATGGAGAATTTTTTACCCATTTTTATGAAGATAAAGATCAGTCATTGATTAACCAAAATGTTAATTCATGTTGTTATGAAGGATTATTTGTTTAAGAGATCTTTCAGGAAAGAAAAGAGCATGACTCTTGTATGGTTTCTTCCAATGACGAAGAACATATTTCAATATTAGCATATGCAGAAGTGTATGGTATTGGACCAATATATGATGATTATGAAGACCATGTTGAAAATCTTCAAACTAATGCATTGTTGCCACTTGTTCATAAGGATAGACATCTTAATGATATTGAACAAGAATTAGTGGAAGAAGAACAAGTGGAAAAACCTTATCTCATCAGTGAAGAAAGGATCACAAAAATCCAGTTTAGCCATTTAAATCCACTAGGTGTTGATCATTGTCTCTTGACACAGGGCACTCTGGATTCATTTTGTACTTTCGAGAGAAAATAATAATTGGATATTGTGTGTTTGCGCTGATAACAAGAACAATTTCCATAAACTGTTGTGACATATCTTCTACAGTTCAAGACTTCAGGATTACTTTCAAATGAGGGGGTATTTCTTGTAAGATGTTGCAATCTGAACCATAGGCTGCCTTAACGGCTTCAATATCTTGCAGGATTTCCTTGTCCATTGCTCTGAAAAATGCAGAAGACTACCCCTGTGATTAAAATGAATGGAAAAAAAAAATGTATATACCACAGATTGTTGTCAATGCACCTTGAGTTCAAGGTTGTTTTCTCAATAAATGGAATTTTTTCAAATAAAATATATATACTCAGAGCTCACATGAAGCCAAATACCAAAAGGATGGGGTCAACAACCATGGACAAATTTATGAAATTGGAAGGTGGATAAAGTCCTGGACCATTGAATTGCCCAAAATATTTTTGGAGGAATGGGAAAGATGTATTCTCTCGATTATGAAAATAGCAGAAACATAGCAATGCCAAGGTCCTGACTATAATTCAAACCAAACAGACGGTCCCAGAATTTAAAATTTACAACAACATCTGACAAATAGTAATCTACAGGAGTATGGTCAGAGCATGAATACCATGACAACCACCAATGTGATCAAGGGGAAAATGACAAAAACAGGGTTGTGGATGGGTAATAGGGGTTATTGACCTACAAAGACAGAAACCATCCCCAATCTTGACAAATTGATGATCCCTTTCTTCAAATAGGATAAATTACAGTCTATGTTAGAATGTTTATTTACTGGTAGATCATATATATGAGGTAGAGCCAAGAAGAAAACCCAGTTCATATAATCGCATGTGAACAGTATACCTACATGTTGAGCACAGAATCAACACTACACAAGGAATCCCAACAGTAAGCAACTCAAAAGATGAACGGAACTGACTTTCAAATTGATTTACCCATACTAATACTAAACAATTTCAAGAAACAAGCTTAGATATTTAATATAGGCTCCAAAGGTATCCCAATCAACCAGTCCCATGCAAGGAAATTCGGTCAACATACCTTGTGTTGCATGCAAGACACAACACAAACCTTTACCCTTGTCTTCTTTCAATTAACTATGATAGAGTTATTGCACTCAACCACCATTGGCAGACCATTCAATGCTTGAAAAAAACTAGTTAACAATTCCAAAGGGTGAAAGATATGAAAACAAAATGCATCGATTTAAATACACAAATTAAGTCACCCCAAATCCAAGCTACTGAATGCATATTTAAGACGAAAATAAAGAAAGTATATAGTGTAATAAAGGTATGCATAAATTGAAAATATTTTAATCACCTATCACAATTATCCTTAAGGATCCCTTAGAACAAGGAAGAGCTTATAAGATGAACAGTTTTATTGATGGAGGCATCTAGGTTTTATACTGTGATGACTACAAATTAACATTCTCATAAAATCAGCAGACATAGTGAGGTGAACAAGGCATAAAGAGAGACTGCAAACCATTCATATTGATAGTTTTAGTTATTACCGATAGAAGGCACACTTTCCTCCTGAAACATTTGACATATAGGTTGAGGAATATGATCAGGATTGACAGAAGATTCTTTTCTCCAAAACTTTACAGTAACCAAAGTCCAAACAAATACTGTCACATGATCCATACTGAAATTTTGATCACAGGGATTGGGAGGTAGCGGCCTTCTTTACAGTAGGTTTTTAAACCCTTTCTCCTCGCTAGATAATAAGCTTGTTACCCTAAATTTGTAGAGTAGAACGGGATAGAGGAAACCCAAAGAAGTAAAAATATGTCTTTTTCCTCTTCATCGAGACTCGAGAGTGCCATAACTAATTTTAAGCCTGTTGTGTATGTATGAAGGAAGTACTTTAGATATTTTGTACAATTGGGCTTTCGAATAATCCAAATCATTTTTTCCATGAAATAGTGCATTAATGACTTTCATAGATAATGGGATCCCATCACAAGCATCCAAAAACTGTCTAACTATTTCAAATCCCACTACAGAAAGTGGCTAGTGGAAGGCATGCATGCCAATAAGATTTTGAAAATGTTCTCTTTTGAGGCTTGTCAATTTGTAAATGGACGACCCTCCAATTTCTGAGATGGTATAATCATTGTTATTGCAAGACATAACTAAAATTAGGCTACCAGGATGAGGGGCAGTGAAGGAAAGATCTCCCTAACCAATGAAAATAATGTATGCAACTGCTCACCATGATCCACATCATCTAAAATTATGGGGTTGAAAACATGGGAGATGGCATCTGAACATCACTATGCCTTCATTGATGTCATACATTAATTGACCCTCTCCAGTGAAATCCTTGTAAAGTTTCCTTTCTAATGATGTTAAAGAGCTCTTAGTTGCAGCTTCTCTTATGTAAAACGAAAATCAGGAATGATTGTATCTTGATTTCTTACAGTTTGAACATTGCAACTACAGGTTGATCCTAAACATTTTTCTCTGTTAAATAAGGATTTTAACATGGTTTGTTGTAAGGTGGTATACAACATAATGCATGGACTATTAATCAACAAGTTATTAGAGGGGGAAACCATATTGTTTCCCACCCAGACGCCTTATTACAAGCACCTATGAAGCACCCGGAGGGAAAAATCAGCATGCTTTTGACAAGAATGCGTACAAGAAAATACTCATCAAAGAGGAAAAGAATAGGGACCCTCTTGCAACATGTCTAAACTTTTAAAGTTGTTGTCATGGTCATGAAAAATCCACTATGTATGAATATGAAATATGTGTGAGTCTTTGTTTCTCTAACTATATATCTTATGTTAGTAGAGGATAATAGCTTAGAGACTAGATATTTTATAGGAGGCTTTATTTGTAAACAAGAGATAAACTTTTTTATATGTTGCAATGGAAAATTTTAGGTATTTGTTTGGAAATCTCAAAACAAGGCTGATTCTAAACATCTTTTATTGTTGAGCAAGGCTTGGAACATGGTTTGTGTTAGAATATGATGGATGTGCTCGTTTAACCATAGACAATATCACTATTGTCACCCAACCATAGGCCGAAGCCACCCCCGAGCACCTTAACCTTGACAGAGAATCATTCCGGAAGCAAACCCTAGGCTAGATAGCCAAACAAGATAGCGCAACTCTCTCGAAGGATAGCGCACCAAACAAGAGTTGATCAAAGAGTCCACACCATAACCAAGAGAGAGTCCAAGCCAAAACCGAAATCTGCTAGTTGCAGTAGCTGCAACGGCAACTCTCCTCCAAACTTGCGCACAAACTGGCCAACTACAGTGCGCACAAGTGTTGCTTCTACAGTTCTGAGAATGCCTGCCAGAATGAAGATTGGCCTCCTGTATTTATACTAAAACTGGCAAACTGCCTCGGCCGACTTCTCATTCTGAGTGCCTATTTACTTAGTATATAATATTTCCTTTAGTCGACTTCTTCTCTTGGAGGCTAATAACCTAATACAAATTACCCTCTTGAGCCGACTTGTCTTCTAGGGTTATTAGCCAACTAATTAGGGTTTCTTCTTGCTTCCTGGAATATTCTATTCTCGTCGGGTTTACACGTGGAGGTAAATACCTCCCGCAGCTACCATAATATCAACACTCCCTCCTAGCTAGGGAGGTATTTGAAGGTAATGGTCTTGAGCACAAACATACCATTTACCCAATAGCATCAACATAGTCGTATAGACTATCTCATGACTAGATCATGAGCACCATCATCACTATCAGTGTCATCAGCTGCATCATCTTCTCGAAACCATACTTCATCTGAGTAATCAGACATGATGCTGGAAGTCACTCACTCCACAAAGTGACACAAGAGCCATTCTTCTAATCCGGACATATGTCCTAGAAGAATAAATGTCCTGGACCACTTTCCGTCTGGGGAAATCTTTGTCCATTGATCATCCATCTAGCTGATAAACATTTTCAACACTTGATAGTCTTCAAGGCAATCGGAACAATGTCATTCAATACAACACAATTGTGTCTATCCATAGTAGTACACAACTACAATCCAGTGGCACATTGCCAAACCAAGTAGCACACAGATACTTGATCAGTGACATATAGTCACAGTCAGTGGAACACATCCACCATAGTAGTATACATCTACTTTCCGGAGATATACAGTCTCCATAACAATCATATCATCTAATGTCAACGTGCACAGAAAACATTGTTATGATATAAACTGAATCATCTGGACCATTCTTCCACTCACATCTGTGAGATCTGGAAGAGCATCTGCCCTCAAAAGGTAAAATATCAATGATGAGCCATCTAGACTATTCTTCTCAAGCAAGGAAGAACAACTGTCCCGATTTCTGAGCCTGGACCATTCACCTATCTGGGCCATTCCTCCGGCACTAAACAAAGTGCAACCTGGAGAGAATGAGTCTGCCCTAGGGAATGTCTGTCCCTAATTGTTGAACCTGGACCATTCACCTATATGGGCCATTTCTCTGACACTAAACAAAGTGCAACCTGTAGAGAATGAATCTGCCCTAGGGAATGACTGTCCGGACCATTTCCTAGGGAAATGAATGTCCTGCACCAACCTCCAAAACGGACTATTCTTCTTGACCACTACTGAAAGTGACCGTCAAGAAGAGAGACTGTCCTAGACCATTCCCTATGTTAACCACAAGGGGAATCGATGTCTATGGTACATCATCAATCCATCGAACCATTTTCATTTCGAAAATGACTATTCGATCTGGACCATTTTCCGAACTAGAAAATGCATGTCCGTTAGAAATCTCAAACCACTTTCCGAACTGGAAAGGAACTGCTCATCTTGGACCATTTTTCAAACTGAAAAATGACTGTCCATAAATCAATAACACATCAATGCTCCCTCCCAACCTGGGAGTCATCTCTTCCTTTTTCAATAAGGAAGTCGTCTCCACGAGCTCCAACTTGAGTACACAAACTCTTTCATCTTGGACAGAGGCTTTACCAAAATGTCTACTTATCTGCTCATCTATGGAGATATATATTGGAGAACCACTTCTCCTTTCTGGACTTCATCACGAAGAATGTAATGCTTGATCTCAATGTACTTCGGTTTTTCTGGAACACTGGTTTTCTAAAGGCTTCATATAGCTCTGATCATCATAGTTGAATTCCGCTTTTTTTTGTTTCCTGCTAGCTCATAACATTGTGGCAAGGGTCAAACTTGGAACATATCCAAGTGGTACTTCTTCTGTCATCATGAGAGCTTTGTCATAACCATTCTGATATAGTATCTTTGTTATAGAAGTTTTTTCACCACGCTTATGCTGTGCATTGGAGGCTTTGCACCAAGTTGTTTGAATCCATACAAAACCTTCTTCCATCTGCATACAAGAGTATCTTCCTGGTATACCTCAAAGCCTTGAGGTTGTTCTACATGCGTTCTTTGTTCAATTATTCTGGAGAATAGTCATTGCATTCATCTGATGTAAACTCCAACCCATGGATATTGCGGACGATATACTGGCTCATGTAGAGGTATGTCTTGTTTACTGGAAAAAAGCAATCATCATAGTCTTCTCCCTCCATCTGGGGGAACCTCTAGTTCTGGATCTCGCAATGCTTACATTCATAAGTCTTCCATACATTGTTCTCCATCACAACTTTCAGTTCCTCTACTTGATTGCTTTCATATCAGGTTGGTAGTTTTGTGATTCTTGATACAATGACTGGTTTTTCTGGATTTTCCTTCTCTCTTGGAATCTTCATGTTCTTCCTCATGTTTTTCTTTAGCTCTTAGGTCCATGGAGTTTTCTATAGATTCCATGCCCTGAAGATTCCAACTTCTTTCTTTCATCATAGGATCATGGATGTGGATGGACAACCAGGGATACTTTAAGAAGACTTCTTCTAAAGTCAAACTGAACATGTGTTGTTTTTCATGGCTACCACTATTGATGGGAACATGGATAGATACTTCATCATCTTCAATGAATCATACTATTAGGATTAGCTCCCTCCTAATCCTTGCTTAATGCATGAATGCATGTTCTTCTTTCGGAATTTTGTAATCAGCTCCCTCCAGCTAAGAGAGCCCACGCTTTCGTCTGCATCCTTATTGCCTTCTGCAAAGTGTCATAAGTCCTTTTCCAATTTCCTCTTGATTGTTGACTTTTTTCTGTCTTTACTTCTTCTAGGTTTCTTCAAGATTGATTCTGATTTCGGCTTATCTTGCAACTGTTACTTATGTAATAACTTCCACATGAATTGTTACCAGGGTTTGTTGATGTACTTCATCCTTTCATGTGTATTGCCTGACTTGTAGTCATTGTGATAGCAATCCTTATCTTGTTGTTCTTCCATAGGTATAGTTTCTCTTTGAACATATTATCTTCTAGGAAATAGATATGCCAGATATGTATAGAAAAACATGGTATGTACAAGAACTATGAAGAGTATTGTTACCTTGTCTTAGAAGAAGAAGTTTGTTTTGTCCTACTTGGCTTTCTTTGAGGGTTCCTTTTATTCGACAACTGATGCCTCGTGTGTTTCCTTCCTTTTCTTTAACTCGGGACAATGATTCTTGTAGTGACCATACTTTCGAAAATTGAAGCATTGTATTCTTGTCATATCTTTCTCTTGATTTGGTTTCTTCCTAGAGCCAAACTTCTTTTTATTCCTGAAGTCCTTGAAACTTGTTGTGAAGGCTTGATCATCGTACTTCTTTTGGGGTTTCTCTTTTGCACTGATCCTTGATTCTTCTTGTGCACAACAAGTCCAAAGTTCTTCAAATGTAGGATACTCCTTCCTTGTGTTCATGGCGAAAAATGCATCCCATGTCTTGGGAAGACCATTGAGTCTTATATTTACAAGTTCCTTCTCTGAAATGATCTCTTCAATAGCTTATAGTTGATCTCTTAACTGAGAAATTCTCACAAAGTATGATGTTATGCTATCATCATCATCATTCATCTTCATGTCACGGAGCTCATTTTTCAGATTCATTACTTGTCCAATGTTTTTGACTGAGAAGAGGTTTGTTAGGGCATCGTACATCTTCTTAGACGAATCAAGATGGGAGATGTAGGGTATCAGGTGGCCTTTTATAGAATCCACTATGATACTCATGGCATTGATGTCATTGTCTTTGAACTTCTCCATAACTACAACGTTTTACGGTTCCTTTTCTTTTCCTTCTTCAAACTCTGGTTCCACAATCTTTCCTTTCACAATATCCAACACTTTATTCTTGGCAAGGATGAGATCAATCCTTGTCTTCCATGATCTGAAGTTAGAAGCCCCATCTAACATGATCTCTGACTTCATAGAGTAAGTCATGGTTGCCTTGACTTGGTCAACCCTAGATTTGACCAAAAACTCAAACTTGACGTCTTAGCTTGCTAAGAGTACCAGGAGATGCACTAGGCTAGGGCACACTGGTCTATTCGGAAATTAGGTCAATCCCTTCACTTAAGGTGCCTCAATGAGAGGATTAGGGTTTCTGCAACTGCACCTGCTAGTAACCCTAGTGGCAGTGCTTTGGTAACCGCTCCTGCTAGAAACCCTAGCGACAGTTCTTCAACGAGCTTAGTATCCTTATGGATATGCTCCCTTCCGGTGGTTAGATTGAATGAAGGAGGTGTGGGCCCATAACCTGTTAGAATATGATGGATGTGCTAGTCACCCAACCATCGGCCGAAACCACCCCCGAGCACCTTAACCTTGACAGAGAATCATTCTGGAAGCAAACCCTAGGCTAGATAGCCAAACAAGATAGCACAACTCTCTCGAAGGATAGTGCACCAAACAAGAGCTAATCAAAGAGTCCAAACCATAACCAAGAGAGAGTCCAAGCCAAAACCGAAATCTGCTAGCTGCAGCAGCTGCAACGAAAACTCTCCTCCAAACTTGCACACAAACTGGCCAACTGTAGTACGCACAAGTGTTGCTTCTGCAGTTCTGAGAATGCCTGCCAGAATGAAGAATGGCCTCCTGTATTTATACTAAAACTAGCAAACTACCTGGGCCGACTTCTCATTCTGGGTGCCTATTTACTTAGTTTATAATATTTCCTTTAGCCGACTTCTTCTCTTGGAGGCTAATAACCTAATACAAATTATCCTCTTGAGCCGACTTGTCTTCTAGGGTTATTAGCCAACTAATTAGGGTTTCTTCTTGCTTCCCGGAATATTCTATTCTCGTCAGGTTTACACGTGGAGGTAAATACCTCCCGCAGCTACCATAATATCAACAGTTTGTTGTACACTAGAGTCTAACATAAAGCATGGAGTATTAGTCAACAATATCTTAGAGGGACTTTTTCCATTCCTCATGTCTCTGTAATTGTTGGTTTCAATCTGTAAAACAACATGCTCTTAATAATGGGAACAATTGAGCCTGGAAAAGAAATCACTAAACTAACTCCTCCAAATCCCTAATCTGAAGGATTGGGTTGTACATGATCTGGAATAATGCTTCCTAGAAAATATACTATCGGATGGTTGTAAGTTTGGTTCTACAAAGTGTTAAGACTATAGAAGGTTGTAGCAAAGTCTCGGGCCTTTAATTTTGGTTGTGATTGTTGTAAAGAATAGCGTTAAAATGTGAATAGTAGTAGCTCCATAAATTTTATTGGGAGCTCCATAAATTTTTGCAAAGTGATCCATTTGTGGAATTAAGAATATAAGAAAAATGGTGCAACCATGAATAAACATCATGAATGGGTTTGATCCAGGTGGATATTGGTGGCCACGCACCTATTCCAACTGGCTTCTCGTGTCTGTTTTTTATTCAGCACGTCTTCCTGTACTACTTTATAATTGTGAGTTCTACACTTTTGGGGATGTCTGAAGCCTCACACATTCTCCAGGTGGATATGGGTAGCCTCTCACCTAATACAACTGGCTTATTTTGTATGTTTTCGTGTCAACACATCATGTTGTACTTCCAGGGCTGTTTTGGGGCCCTAAACGTTGTTTTCTTGACTCGCTACAGTCATATTACAGATGGAGTTAGAGTCTGATAGCGGAAAGTGTAGTTCTTTGAAATACCTTTCCAATAGGCTATCACGCGCCTAAAACGGAGGTTGTATGCAAAAGTTACGACCCTAGGAAATTGAGGTACCAAATTACACCAACTTACCCATAGGGCCCACATGAAATTTGGTGTTTCACCTTATAGGGTTAGGTTTTTGGATGTCTATAGTTTTGGCATTCATGAGTAATATGAAAAGGGCCTCTAGAGCCTCATTGTAATCCATTCTTCTCAGAGGGATGCACATAGCAGCCACATCTCTTCTCAGAGATAGCTAGCACCATTCAAGCAAGTTTTAGTTCTGCAGTTTTACAGTTTCAGCCTATTTCATTATTTAACAGAAGATATTTTTCACTGAATATTTGTGTTATTCTTCCTATCTATGTGTTTATTGTATTCATTTTGTTAATTAGTTTGTTCCGCTCCTAAATCCGGATCAGTGGTATCAGAGCGGTCTGCTCTTCATTTATTTTTCTTCATGCATGTCCCCGACAAGGTCTGGGTACAAGAAGTTGGGACTCGAACCAATCGAGCCATTACCAGATCGATTGCGTCGAGCCCGACAACAACCCATGGGAGACGAAAAGAAAGATGATGGAATAGGAGATCCTATTAAAACGAAATGATGGACAACTTCGC
>SNQJ01S0064484.1:38086-60949 GCA_010110895.2 Picea sitchensis
CCAACATGTCCATGAGATTTTGCAGAAATCCAATGTTCAGTACAAGCAGTGCCATAATAAACACAGGGTACCACACCAGTTTCAGGTCGGCGACAAAGTCTGGTTACATTTGCAAAAGGAGCATCTCATCGGACCCCATTGGAAGTTTCAACCACTTCGTTATGGACCTTACACTATCACCAAGGTTGTGGGTAGCAATGTTTTTGAGCTCAACACTCCACCCTTCCTTGGTCTGCATCCAGTATTCAATGTGGACCTCCTTCGGCCATATTTTCCACCATTATTGGACACCTATGATATCGTCGAACAACTGACACCAACAGAGCTCAACCCTGACTACATGGAACAAGCATCCACCAATCAGATAGTGGACACACGGGTCAAGGGCACTCGCCAGTAGCAGATCCAGCATTATCGGATTGTCAAGGCAGGGCAACTCCTACACCAAGGAAAGTGGCTCACCCGAGGCCAAATCCAGTAGAATTTTCCTCACCTGATGGGGGAACTCAACGCAATGGAGACCATTGCTTCCTAAGGGGGGAGGATTGATCCATGTGGATATTGGTGGCCACCCACCTATTCCAACTGGCTCCTCGTGTCCGTTTTTTATTCAACACGTCTTTCTGTACTTCTTTATAATTGTGGGTTCTACACTTTTAGGCTATCTGAAGCCTCACACATTCCCCAGGTGGATACGAGTGGCCTCTCACCTAATCCAACTGGCTTATTTTGTATGTTTTCATGTCAGCACATCTTGTTGTACTTCCAGGGCTGTTTGGGGCTCTAAACGTTGTTTTCTTGACTCGCCACAATCATACTATAGACGGAGTCAGAGTCTGATGGCGGAATGTGTAGTTCTCTGAAAGACCTTTCCAACGGGCTATCACACGCTTAAAATGGAGGTCGTATGCAAAATTTACGACCCTAGGAAATTGAGGTACCAAATTACACCAACTTACCCATAGGGCCCACATGACTTTTGGTGTTTCACCTTCTAGGGTTAGGTTTTTGGATGTCTAGGGTTTTGGCATTCGTGAGTAATATGAAAAGGGCCTCTGAAGTCTCATTGTAATCCATTCTGCTCAGACAGATGCATGTAGCAGACACATCTCTTCTCAGAGATAGCTACCACCATTCGAGCAAGTTTTAGTCCTACAGTTTTACAGTTTCAGCCTATTTCATTATTTAATAGAAGATATTGTTCACTGAATATTTTTGTTATTCTTCCTATCTTTGTGTTTATTGTATTCAGTATGTTAATCAATTTGTTCCGCTCCTAAATCTGGATCAGGGTTTTAGTGGGAAAGGAGAAGAGTTGAACTAAGTAGTATTGTGAGAAGAGGTAGTGGAAGAAGGATCAAAACATTATATTTATTAGTTTAAGAGATAGATGGATAAAGTTTTTTTTTTTCATGGAGTGGAGATTAAGTGAATGACAATCAAAACAAGTGGATACAAATGGGAAGGATTATTATATAACCTCATAAAGAAAAAAAACAAACTTACACCACATAAATACCGGCAACAAAGATTTCATCATTTTTTCTATTTCTTTCGAAATTACAAAACTAACTTTTATTGAAGAAATATATAGATAGACATGGGTGAGATTAAATAACCACCACAACTACCACAACTATATCTAGATTAAACTCTAATGGACATGATAAAATATTCAAACGAGTTTATGTCTAAATGTTGGAAACACTTGATAATCTGAACTAGATTTTAGTATTACTAGATAAAGGGTTTGAAGTGATCTAGATCAAAATCATATATTCCATGCATGATCATAAGACCCTAAGTAAATGATTGATGCCTCTCGAGCCTGGACGCTCCAACTGTTTGTGGAATCGTTTCAACTTTTTCTTATAACCTGAGTTTATTCCCTAAGGTTTGGACTTGTGAGGGTTTGAAGGTTTGTCTTTGCAAACATCTTGTTTGACCCATTAAAAAAAAATCAATCGATCTACTTGAATGAGCTACTGAATGTGTTTGATGTCATCTCTCAAAAAATGATTTCTGGAAAATCGAGAAGGTTTTCTATAATAAAAACACATTTTTTGCAAAATTTCACATATTGCAGTGGTTTTGCACTAGTAGAAAAGTTAAACTCTCGAGTAATGTCTCAGTCACAGTTTAAAAATTAACATTAGTCACATCAACGTTGGTTCCACATAAAAAAAATCTCAGAGTTGTATAAACAGAAGCATAGAACACCAGTGCATAAGAAAGTTCAGCCAACAGTGATAGTTGTTGTTATAGTTAGACTCGTATCCTCCTATAAAAACCGATCAAAATGACGAAAAGACAAAAGAGAAATCTTTAAAGAACCAAAAGAGAAACCCTAATTCCAAACCGAGGGTTTCTTTTCTCTCGTCTTACCTATGAAAAATGGGTTTTTGGGTGCTCTTTCAATCCACTTTTGGAAGTCCGTGTCAGGGAATCCTACTTCTACAAGAGCATATATCCAACTGTTGATAAAGAATGAACTAATATTTAAGCTCTGCTGAGGATTTGTCTTTCAGCTTTTCACTCAAATACCCAGAACATGAAATTGGAGCGAATGACTGCAGGAAACCCGATTTATACTAGACGAGGAGGGCGGAAATGATTCCATAAATATTCATAGCTAAAAATCAGGGTGAGGGAGGTTTTGGCCCAAATTTTAAGTTTAAATCGGGGCGAGGAAGGTTCTGCCCCAAATTTTACGCTAAAAATCGGGGCGAATGGAAGGTTCTGACCCAAATTTTAGGGGGCGAAAATTAATTATTTTCCTCTTCGTGGTACATAAACCATGGGATAACCCTTTATACATTATTTTTTTTAAATAAATGGAGGGCAAATGATAATAAAGTTCTCCATCCATCTCCATCACAAAAAATTCGCCCCATCCAAATTCGAAACCCTTTTAATTTCTCTCATTAACGAAATTTCAACCCTAAAATCACCTATGATGTGGAGAGGGCAACATAATGATGAATATGTCTAAGACGTGCCATGTGAATGATTATAAGCTCTCAACGGAGAGGGAAACATAGTGTTGAGTACTCCTATGACACTGTCATACGAATAGTTGTAAGATCTCTAGGAGGAAGGATTTAGAAGTTTGAAATGTCCATGTGTATGAATGGCATGGAAAGAGGTGTAGGCAGTGAAGTTGCATGCAGAGTATTTATCTATGTTTGTATATGCTTGAGTGTGTGGATTGAATGCGTTATAAGGTTGTCCGGTATGAAGACTGATATTAATACCAAATAGATATGAATGAATGATATAAAAATGTGCAAGTGATGAACATGCATGATGTATGAATATATGTATACTAAAGGCATGATATGACTATCTGAATAAGTAAAATGTAAGACAAGAATTGCACTTGTCAGGATTGAATAAATACCATGGATGCATGTTGACTCTATTATGAAGAGTCGTAATTGTTTTGTTTTGAATAATAGCTTGAAGAGGATGTATTCCATTTCCTCGGAAAAATCTAGTATAAATTGATGAAAGAGTAAATGAGCAAGGATGCTCTATTGTCATGATAAAAGGAAACATGATTAAGATTTTAAAGAATGTACGTAAATGATTTTGAGCAATCATGAACTAATTAATTTTCAAATAGATACATAATTGAAACTATAAAGTGTGTCTATGGTGGACACACACATCACATGCTAAAACATGTGATTAAAGCACAATGTGAATGTCAATTGATGGAATAAATGTGCATGTGTGAATGCACAATCTGAATGCATAATAGAGATGCATGTTGATAATTTCTTATGGGATTGGGATGTTAGGTAAGAATACTTAAGAATGACAAAGTTGAAGTTGAGCTCATATGTCGGATATTATTGATGGATATGCAATAAAGGAAGTTGCATGATGGGGCAGGTTTTCATGTGAAAAATTGTGTGAGAACTTCTGTAGGAGAAGAACAAAATCATAATAGTATTACTGAATGTTGGGAAATTAGACAATAGACTACAAAGTATAAATGTTGGGAAATTAGACAATAGACTACAAAGTATATTTGTATAAAAATCATGGATTACATTTTAAAATATCATGCATGAGTAAAATATATGAAATGACCAACATGATTTTCTCTTTGGTGAATGTGCAGAATGCACTAGTTCTTAATTTGTGGGAAAATATTGCTGTTGTAGCATGTTGAATTATTCAAGGAAGTCAAGATGAAACTTGGTTAAAACTGCTCAAAGAACAGAGAAGGAAAATCCCAAGAGGGACAGATTGTTTAAGCAAAGAAGGAGGAAAGGAGAAACACTTTACTTGCTCTGAAAACTCTAATTTTCTTTAAAAAGTTATAAACCAAAAAAAAAAAGGAACAACTGTGAAAGCAAAGGAAAATAAGCAAATAAATATGTTTCAATGAATTGAGCTTGGTTAAGTTATTTTGTGTGAAGGAAGTGAGACCTTGAAAATAATTCAGTTAAGTTGAACATTTCCAAACTGTGTAGAAGGAGTTAGAAAAAGGGAAGAGTCCCTTAACTCATGTCTTATTGAGTATTATGTTTCTCTGGGATGAGAAATTGTTATGCTAATGCATGTAATTGTTTTGACATGAGAATGTTGATGGTTGCAGTATTATGGAGATGGTTGAAAATTTGATTGTGGTTGCACTCATAAAAACAGTAAGGAATGATGTTATAGAGTGCATATGAATACGCTGAGACAAATCTGGAATTGTTCTGTTGAGATTAAATGCTATGACACATGCATTTTAATTTAGTGTGATAACTAATATAATTGTGACTGTGATAATGCATGCATGTGTAGGAAAAGATTGGATTTGTTAGGGAAGACAGTTGCCAATGATGAACAACCTCAAGCATGAGAGATATACAAGACCACTGCTATTGAGAGATTGATGAAGGGACTTTGGTGAGTCCCCATGAAGCATCACTGATGAGATAAAATCAAAAAGAGGTGATGGCAACCATACAAGTATTATTATTTTTCATATCAGTATGGTATATGGTATGAAGACATTGGGTAAGAATCCCTTCTAAGATATTTTTATTATCTTATGATAAGCATGTGATTCTGAGTGGTCGTTGTATGCCATTGACACCCAAGCAAGGTATGATTCAAGGAAGAAGAACCTGAAGGATAGAGGGAGAAGCCCCTAGTAGCGAAGGATGATTGAGATCATTGCAAGAAAACTCATAAGCCAATAGTATCATGGGTACATTGACCAATCAAAAGTGATTGGGAACAAAAAGTGCTCATAAGAAGTACATTGAAATTGAATGCATTGAGGAAATGCATGTTTTCATGAGAGGGCGGACAATGGAGTTCCCATTACGGAAGGAGGGTCTTCCAACACTCTACCGGAGTTGTAGAATGGTAAAGAGAGTAATTGGGTGGCCATATATGTTGGCACCCTGGTTATTAGTGAGGAAAGAATGTTGGAAGGAATTCATATGAAATTTTAATTTCATATCATGGTGTGTGATTTGAGGTTGTGGTCAGCTCATGGCAGGAGGAATAGTCATGTTGTAACAATGAATGTTAATAGATGATCCTTGTGGTGAGAGGTTGGTTGAGTTCCAACATACCATTGCAAGAATGTCTAACATGAAATGTGGTGATCTAAAACAAATGCAAGGGTGCAATGTATGTGAATGTGGCCATGGATATTGGCACATTGGATTAAATTCACTTAATAGTTGATTTGTTTTCTTAAAAGCTTGGTATGTTAGAATGATGCATATGGTAATTCATTTTATTTTATGTCACTGAATGGATAAATATAATTGGATTGTTAGTATGCATAGTTCTGAAATTGTTTGTGAGTCACTGCAAGTGTGCAATGAAAGTATATTGTGCATGAGAACTAACAATGGTTTGGCTATGTGAGTATTGAAATTGTAGGAAAGAAAGGTCTTGGATAGGGAAATGTTGTAAGCTCATAGGAAAGACCAATGCTTGCTGAGCCAAACTGTTATAAGAAGGAAGATCTCATACTTGTGAATATGGTTCCGTGTGGAATAGATCTGAAAATGAAAATGTGGAATTAAAAATATGTGGGTAACAGATTTGAAAATTTTGATAAATCGATGATAGTATCTCATGGTTATTGTATGCATGTGGTACAAATGAGATGAAAGATTTATCCTAGAGGGACAAACGATGGATGTCAAGCTGGAAAGCATAGAAAAAGGCTATTATTGTGACATGAGTACCCTATGATAATCCATGATTGCCATAGAAGATGTTTTGTTGTGGTAACACAGGCTGGAAAGACACTTCAACAGAGCAAGTCAAAGAGACGCCTCGGCTGTAAGACTCGGTGAAGTTTCGAAAATTCTTCTTGTGCGAGAAAGCATTTACAATGCAAGATGGATCACCCGAGGGACCGTATAGAAAAGAAGGGGATGCCAGAGTCTAGGCCTGGAGGGTGAGTGACCACAAGGAAGAGGAGACTTCGATAATTGTTGTAAACTGTTGGTTGGAATCATGCACACAATGGGTATGTCAAGGAAACAGTGGACCAAGTTAGTAAGACAACCAACTGGATGTGGATTCATGAAATTGCACAAATAAGTATTTTGTTAATATGAATATTTCCTCTTGGGTTTTGAACAACAATAAAATGTTTTTGCATGGAATTGTGATTAATATGTTGTTGTTTGAAATTATTGTAGGCATGTGACAAAGGACAAGAGACTAGAAAGGGACGAGACCAAGAAAATGAAAACATTGTTAAAGTTGTTGAAAGATTGGGGCATGATCGGTGTTGTTGAGATGCAAAGAACATCGAGGACAATGTTCCTTTAAGGGGGAGGGGATTGTAACACCCATGTTTCCCCCAGCTTGTAAATATAATTATATTCATGTTAATAGACTATGGATAGATTTGTTATGTGTGGATTTTGGGGAAATATTGAACCTTTGCTAAAGAAGGTAATGTGGATATTTTTGTTATTAATGTAGAAAGGAAAACGGTAAATAATTGTTGAAGGTGTTGCCTATACAGATTATGATGTTATGAGAGGGAATGGTGAGGGAAACCATGACTGGTTGAAATGACCATTTCCAGGTAGTTCTCTACTGGATTTAAAAATACTCAAACCCAAAATTGTCCTCTGCCCCAAAAAAATTTAATTACCAGTCAAGTTGGTGGTTGGTTGGTCCTTCTCAAAAATCAATGAGAGTATGGACATAGTACCCATCTGGAAGTTTATGATCTGACCCACAAATTGGGGGATTTGACCCATGAAATCTTGTTGTAGAAGGCAAAAAAAAGAGGAAAATCATGGGTAGACATGAGAGGATACATATGGTTGGGTTTGGGCACTCCCGGAAGAATTTTGATAAGCATATTCCTTTTATTTATCAAAGGCCTAGGAAATATATTTTCCTTCTCTCTCAACGTACAAATATTTATATTCTTACTAATATTAATCTGTTAGAGTACAAAGAAAGGAGAAAATGTTTGAGGTGTGATGACCAATGGAATTTATACACATTATAATATTAAATATTCATTTTAAGACCATTTCAGAGTCAAGCCATCGAAGTAAAGGGAATGGAGTGTTTGAATGAAGAGTGAAGTTATCAGAGCGATGGCATGAGTGTTAAAAGGTCCCACACGTATTTTATAATATTAAACTTTGCTCATTTATAATTGGTTGTCAGACAAATGAGAGGAGCACACATGTTTAGAGTGCAAAGACCTGGGGGCAATGCCCTGATTTTATATAATATTAAATATTATAATAATTAAACACAATTTCATTTTCCCTTTTTGGAGTTGACCATCAGACAAACGAGAGGAGCATGTGTGTTTAAACTCCGAAGAGTTCGGAGTACGACTCTGAAGTGTTCCGTGTACGATAGCTCGAATATTATAGGGTTATAAAATATATAATATTGCATGTGAAGGAGGTTTGAATTACTTGAAATAATATACAATGTTAAATATATTTTAACTCATTTTCTCTCCCAATATATATATATATATATACACGTGAAGATTTCGGTGTGAAGTCACAAGCCATGATATGTGATTTATATGATAATCAATGTTATTAAACCTAAGTATATTACAGTTTAATTAATTATATTAGAACATAATATAATTATGCTATCATATAATTAATTGAATTGAAAGATAATCATTACAAGGGTGGTATTTAAATTAATACCAAAACCCTTTTCAGGATATAGAATTTCCAAAGGAAAGAGAGGGAAAATAAATCCTCATTAATTACCGGGCTAAAATTATTATGTTAAGTAAAAATGTAATTACGGGGGGTAATTAATTAGTGAAGATTAATTATCCATAATGAAGATTAAACAATTGAATACCGAGGAGTGGAATTTTAAGAAAATATTGATGGAGTAACTTAATCAATGTGTAGGAAATGGACAAATGTCAATCTCTAGTCGAGCGAGCCTTTGTACCCTATGATGATGTGGCACGTCATGGTGGGTCCACGTGTTAAGTGGATATTGAGCTATATGTCACGTCAAAAGACAGGTACATAGTGGCAGCAGTGACCAAGGTGGCAAGCGAGAATTCAATCTCAGTCATAGATCCTCGCAGATCTCACATAAGCTAAGTATAGTTGGAGCAAGAGAAGGGTCATTAACTATCATGCAAGTTGGCGACTCCAAAGTAATTGGAGTCGTTGATGTTCCAACCCCGAGGGTTGTTGGATCTGTAGATTAGATACGTCAAAGTATGTGTAGTCAGGGAAAGTCTATCAAAGGGGTTTAAGTCCGAGAAATCTACTAACCTCGATGGGAAGACTCTGATGAAGAGAAAAATCTTTGAACCAATGAACTGGGGAGTCGGATGGGTCAGGTGGCAAATGCCACGTCAGTGCCATGACAAATGGCACTAGTGACAGGGAACCATGTGGCACTAAAGATGAACTCAATAAATGGAAGTATAGTAACTTTAGGAGACTGTAACTTATGATCCAGAGCTCAGTTCTAAGCATGGCTACGATCTTTGGAAAGCTATTGACGAGCAGAAGACAATGGTAGCCTATAAAATAGGCTTTGAGATGATTGAGGAAAAGAGAAAATTTAATACCCCATCCCTTAAAAAGGTACTTAGGGGGTTGGGTGTGTTACAACCCACTAGCGCTAAAAGACAAATCTAAAATGTAACCGATATCTTTGTCCTCTTATCATTACGAAGGGGATAAGGAAAAAAGTTTGTAAATGAAAGGTCATGGGGAAAGACGAAAGGCCAAAAGTCACATTGAACTCTAATAAATACAGGGATTATATCCGAGAAAATGGCTTTTCTCTCTTCAAGCATTGTACATTTTATGAACTATTTTGAGAATACAACGTTCACATAAATTGAGGAGCTTTCCTTGGAGCTTTCATGTACTATTACTGAAACGTTTAATGAAGAGAAATCGGTATGGCCAAGCTATTTTTTGGAGAGCTTTGATTCTCATGTTGGACGTATTGTGGACTATTCCTTTGTGTTTCTCAACACTCGGGTTGTGGAAGAATGTACTTCATATTGTAGACTATTCTTGTATGGTGGCTACATTACTATTTCTATTGTTTGGATAATGTCTGTTTAAATTCGTGAACGTAGAACTGTAAATTATTTTTTAAATGCTAGACTACTCTGTGTTTACAATCGTTTATTCATGTTCTTGTATTTGCTTCGTGTGAACTATTTCTTGGGGCCTTGACGGGAGCATGGTTGGTTCTATGTTTACTTTCTGGTTGTCTTAGTTTAGTTAGGACACATGCACCTTAGATTAGTTGCATTTCATACTTTAACTTAGGAAACCTTCATTGGTGAACCGGGCCGCAACTAGAAATGGTCGTCGGACCAGAATCTAGATGGGTTCCCTATACCAAACGATGAAAAGAGTGATTGGAACTTCTTATCGAGGGTGACCCCTGCTATTGACAAATGACGTTTTTTCCCATGTCAACACATTCGAATGGAGATAGTAGGGCCCCAATGAAAATACTAAGGTTGGTGGAGTTTGCACCCCCTGTACCTAACAATCTAGTGATGTTTGACATCTCCAACTAGGATTTGATCAAGTAGAGGATTTGTTGGATTCATTGCAAGGAACAAGCCACCACCATTCAAAATGCGGATAGCATGGAGGATAAGGTTAGGGCTAAAAGGGAAACTACTAGCAGCCAACTCATTGACAAAGAATTGGAGAACATTGTGCCAGACACTTGGTTCTCTGGAAGAAAACAACTGCTTTCTCACATTCGACTTATATTGGTACACCAAGAAAATAATTTCTCACCACATCGACACAACCTCAAAGAAAGACAACCCTATCCTAAACACCATTCTAGACAAGTTGCATCGGCTTGATGGCAAATACTAATACCTTCTCGATGCCATCTAGGGTCTAAAAGGGGACCAAAAGATAGTGGGGAACCAAGTGCCAAGGATGACTCTACAACTACAAAGGAAAACCTAGAGACCCAAGTAGGAGCCAACCCTCAACGCCTCATCTACCTAACAAGGGATGAAGACTAGCACAGAATTTTCCTTGTTCAACCTCTCTCTCGGATTAGATCTTTTATGTTTTTCATTTACTAAAATGTTAGCTTAATTTTCAAAAGCTAGAGGCCAAACTAAAAATCATTTGGACAAGCTTTAGCTATTCTATGTTTAGACATGCTTTAGCTATTCTATTTTTTAAGACATTTTCAGTTTTTAATCCTGGGTATACTCAAACTTTTATGTTTGGAAGACTATTATCTGAGAAATGGACCGAAGTTTACTCAATCAAACTCCCAATTTGAATGCAAATTTCTTTGTGCACATGAATAAATAAATAAGCTTGCCCTTACAAAAAAATGGATCTATCCCAAGCATGTATCGAGGAGGGATGTTCAGATGTAATATTTACTTGGTCAAATATGTATCAACACCTAAGCAACCACATATGGTCTCAGAGTAGTTCTTTATGCCAACTTCTTATATGTGTCCCCAAATAATTCTCAAGGGGGCATTTTGAAGATATTTTAACTAATCTTAACTTATGTATAACACATTAATAGGCACCCTTATGGTTCCAATGGATTTACCTTCACACTTTGTGTGGTCAGCATGTGACCACACTTAGTTTGTGTTAGAGTACACAACAATGTGACCTAATACCTATATATAAGAGGCTAAGCCTCATTAATATGAGGAGGAGCTTACCTATATATAAGAGGCTAAGCCTCATTAATATGAGGAGGAGCTTAGTGAAATATATAGTATAGTTAATGATATCATTTTAAGGGGTACTTATTGTACTCATACACATCTCGTGTATTTGGGTTATCTTTCTTTCCATGTAAGATTATAATTAAATTCTTGGGATATGTGACAATAATCAGACATTAATTAATCAATACCCCACTGTTAAATACTTGGGATGTATGACAACAATCAGACATTAATTAATCAATAACCCACCATTTCTAACCGAGGCAAACCTGCAACGAGGGACTATTGTTGTCACTAAATATACCATAGAAAGTAACAATTAGAAACACTTTCAGAAAGAGAAGACTTAGTGAAATATATAGTATAGTTAATGATATCATTTTAAGGGGTACTTATTGTACTCATACACATCTCGTGTATTTGGGTTATCTTTCTTTCCATGTAAGATTATAATTAAATTCTTGGGATATGTGACAATAATCAGACATTAATTAATCAATACCCCACTGTTAAATACTTGGGATGTATGACAACAATCAGACATTAATTAATCAATACCCCACTGTTAAATACTTGGGATGTATGACAACAATCAGACATTAATTAATCAATACCCCACCATTTCTAACCGAGGCAAACCTGCAACGAGGGACTATTGTTGTCACTAAATATACCATAGAAAGTAACAATTAGAAACACTTTCAGAAAGAGAAGACTGGGAAGGGCAAACGTAGTTAGAATTCTCTATTCTTGCGAGCTAAATTGTCTGGAATTCTCTATTCTTGCGAGCTAAATTGTCTGGAAAATGTTGGTTTCAATGTCATGGCATGTCTAACTTGATATATGAATATTCTATGGTGGCTGTGAATTCCACTGATATTGTGATGTTAAGATTTCCCTGTTAATAACTTAGCATAGCAACCAGGCCAATAATGCAGCAGTATATATAGTGAATGACCCACAACACTTTGAGACCCATTTGCAACTATGAAAGTAATATTTGCAGTGATAGTATTTACAATATAAATGCATTACATGTTCCCCATGGGTTTTATCCCCAAAGACCAATTGTTGGCATGTTGTAGAACTGCCTTATAAGTTCTGTGGAAACTACACCAGCCTCACATCCCTGTGTTTGCATGGCAATGAAATCTATCCTCTGATTTAAAATATAATTTCCAAGTCCGCCATTAGGTTTAGTATTCTCTGAATAGTGTGAAAATTTTATAAAATTATATTTTAGTTATAAAAATGGAGTTCGGCAGTTGCAGTTGAAAAGCCTTTTCTCCCTATCTGACTCTCACCCTTGCATACTATATAATCCAGCAGTTAGACCCCCCAAGGGACAAGCTTATCAACAGTCTTCTGATTTCAACAATAATAACACTTCAAGGTAGCTTTGACACAAGGTGGGGTGATGATGAGGCAAGCAGCTCCATCTGAATGCTGCCATCAGCTTTCAATAGTAGTAGGAATTGAAGGTAGGTCTCATGCAAGGTAGGATGATGATGACAGAAGTAATTCCATCTGATAGCCTACAGCCATTACCTTCAAGAAGTAGATTAAAGGAGCAATGGCTGCACCAAAGCTTGACAATTAGGTTACTTTAGGTAAGTGATACCCCTACCTTCTAGGTAGGGTAAGACCTTTCAGAACCTTACCTCAGGATAACAAAGGAAAGGAATACCCTTACCTTCTTACTTGGGTTAATTGATAACCTTGCTTACATGGAGACTACTGTCATCCAGAAGACGTTTAAACTTTAAAGTTAATTATCCTTGACAAGGCAGCACTACATGGTGCAACGGAACAAGCCTGAGAGACTTGATAGACAAAGCTATAAAGCTGTGAAAATGATAAATAGTAGTGTCAATGAATTTATGTTATTCACATCAAATTTTCTGCATTAAGAAGGCACGTGGTTACTCAAATAACGATTGAAATTCAAAAGCACAAGAAAAAGAACAAGAAAAAAATAATCAATAACAAGATGAGAAATTATGACAATAAGCTGTTACAATGTATTCAACCTACAGGACATGAGGACAACTTCAAAACTGTTAACCTTAGGCCCATCCAGGTTTCAAGTCCAGCCACATTCAGCAGTCCAACAAAGATGCAAATGACTATAAATATGAACGTTTGGTCATATTACATAATATTATGGCCATCATCAGAATATCTCTTCTGTACCATGTATGTAACCTGGTGGAAAGACCAGAAGCCACTTATGCTTGAATCTGAAAGAGGCTTTTCTTATTCTAGTCAGGTAAAGCAGTCCCACGTTCGAGATTATTCTTTATCTCAACAGTGTACTTGCCAAAAGCCCTTTCAATTTTCTTATTGAAATGCTCATTACGATCGTTGATTGAATCAACATCTTTCTCTTCATGAAATCTGCGCCGTCTACTGAATGCTTTCCTCTTTTGATCTCTGTCTTCAAGTTCCTGCACCATTTTGTCTATGTTCTCTTCTGGAAGCTTAGGTGCCTGAAAAACAGATTTTTTCAAGAACATTAGTAAAGTCAAAAAGAAAATATTAAATTAGCAGCATAAAATATCAATTCTTCAAATATAACCCTCTATCCAAAGTGTTTAAACTTTAAACTCTATACATGCAAAAGTCATTTGCTCATCTTAAAATCCAAATAATACTTGTATATCCTTACCTTTCCATATTGCAGACTTGAACCATCCCGATAAAATTCTGGATCAGTTTCTTTCATCTTTGTGTAGTCATCCGCGTTGAGAGGGATGTTTTTGGCGCGCTTCTTGTAGGCATTATATAGAGACTTCTGGTTGAACACTGAAATGTACAATTAGAAAACCATTAAGAAAATCTATTCCAAGGCAATTATTCACATGTAAGGACAAATAGAGTCTGAAAGCAATTACAACAGTCGATAAAAAACAGAAAGATGTATGTGTCTGATTAACATATCTATATTAAGACTCATACAATGTCTTTTCAAAGATTAAGAGTAATATATCAACACTTTAATTAAGTCATTTGTAAACAGATATTAGAACAAGCTTTCCCTTGAGTACTAACCATCCCATCCAAATGGTGCAGCCTTCTTGTCCCATTTCTTGTATTTTTCTTCAGCTGCCTCTTGTGTATCTAACATGTAAGCTTTTGTAAGATCCAAACCATTTGCATCCAACTGCTTCCCTAGAGTTTTCTTCTTGTCTTCAATCCATTTCTGTTTTGATATGCCTCGTGACTCATGTGGAGCCTCTTGTCTCTTTTTTTCTGCTAGAATCTCAGTTTGATTAGCTTTTCTTGCTTCATTCTGCAGATAAAAAGGATACATCACAGTTTAAATATTTCTGTTTGAAACTAACGAAACAAATAATGTTCACCTCCAATGTCTCACGGAGGATTCAAAACTACCATAGATTAGGAGGAAAATCATACCCTTTTAAGTCTCAACTCAAAGAGCTTCTTTTGCCTTCCAGTAAGTTTTGAATAATCTCCCCCAGAAGCATCCTCATTAGTCATCCCATCTTCTAGATCATTGGCATGGGCAACAACATCCTCAGGATTTTCTGAGTGCTGTGCTTGTGGGAAATCTTGGGGCAAACCCTCTGGATCAAGATTATTATCAGCCTTCCTCTTTATCCCTTTACCAATGTCTGTAAGCTCATCGTCTTTCTTACAAGAGACTGCACATAGTAACAACAATAATACATTATGAAATCAAAGAACAAAGATAAATGCTTCAGATACATTATAAGGAGTCTATTACATAAAGATTCTACCCAAGGATTTTACAAGCAACTCCATAAAGAGAATTATTGCACGCTAAACAAAGTTGTGGAATTAGCCCTTTAAACCTAGAGGGCAAAGCATTTCTCTTTGAGCAACGGGTATGGTGCAGGAGCATATCTTTCATTCTTAGGATTGGCATAAAAATAAAGGTAACGAGACATTATGTGTGAAAGAATTTAGTTAAGTGATTTGAGTACCATGATCTATGTGTGTGCAAGCATTAAGCAAGACGACATGATTTGTCTAGAATTGCATTCACTTTTTTAACTGCTTAAAATTCTGCTGGTTTTTGTGTTGTTTACCCTTCATTATAGTCCCTCTAAAAGAACTACTCCTCGAAAACGCCGGCATGGGCATGAATTCAGAGGAGAACGCAGAACAGCCAACAGGGAGGCTATATGGCACGTTTTGGAGACCCAAAATATGAGAGTATTGTAAACAGAGACATCCATAAGTCCACGGGAAGATTAAATTTTCAAGGTATGCAACCCAACTTCAATCCTGCGTGAACAAATTTCCATGCCCAAAGTGCTAAACAGGATAAATGGTAAGCACCAATCTAACAAATACACAAATCAGGCAAGGCCATGTAGGTAGGAGGACTACAGTCTTTTGTGGGCTTTAATGTTAAGAAGAAAAGGATAAATGGGTGGAAGAAAAGAAAATGCAGGCAGCCCTAGGAAAAATATTTCTTCCCATTTCATCGTTTGCTCATCATCCTATAATTCAGCTTGCTGTAGTTGCAGACCCATTAATTCTAATGATTCTACATAAAGATTTTTGTGGAGAGACAAAACAAAAGGTGTTCCTATGCTCAAGAAGAATTTTCCCATTTCATCATCTGTTCTTCAACCTATAATTCAGCCAGAAACCCATTAATTCTGATAATTCTGCAGACGGGTTTTTGTTGACCTAGGGTTTCGAGCAGGTTATTCCATGTTCAGAAATTTGGATTTCTCGAAACGGGAATGTCATCCATTCAGGTTGTCTACTATTCTCTTTCATGGCATTTGAATACAAAATAAGAAAAGAAATTTATAAAACGAGGAAAGTGGCTACAGCACCTGCTTCTTCCTTTTCTCGGCGTTCCTTGGCTTCGGCGATTTTCCAAAAACAATACTCCACGCATTCGTGATAAGGATTTGAAGCATTTATACACTCCGGATGAACTCGCTGCTCCTCTCCCATGGCTGATACAACCCAGTTAACCCTATCTCACTTCGAATTACAGAAATGTCCCGCAGAAACCCCAATAGCGCAATAATTTTTGTAACTGAAACCACGATTTGTAGCTCATACGAATTACTTATTGTAATCTTTAAAACCCATTAATGCCTTTTCCAAAAGACGCACTCCAACACTGATGCCTTCCTCTTGAGGAAGAGCCACCTACTAAAACTTGTAATGTTCGAAGAAAATTACAGATCACTCCACTCCTCGAGAATATCTTCTCAATGAGACTGCTCCCAAAAAACAAATCACTCCTAGAGAGGTATATATGTAGATGCAACCTTAGTTTCAGGCTGAGGAACTACGCACACCAAAAATATCCATTGGACGAACCAAAGGAAATGTATGTGAGATCTATTTAATAATTAATCACGATTATGCAGATTAACTTCTAACATTACCCGACGCCTCTCTCCCTCCGTTCACCCCAGAATAGAGAGATTTATATGGCGTAGCCGAGATGAATTTGCCAAAATCTATTTTAAGCCAAGGATTCATTAAACCGTTACGGTTATAAAAAGAATTCGATTTCAATTTCAGATATAACTAGCATACCCCGAAGGAGGGGAAAGGAAACGCCGAAAAGAACACTATATAGTTTTTGTTAATTTTCTTTTATAACTATATTATTGCGTTAATTTTCTTTTATAAGTATATTATTTTATAAAACATCGAAGGGCTTTGCAGCTACGGTTAGGGTTTATCCTAGTTGCGGGCTGCAACAATCTTCGCCTTCTCCTACTTGTTTTTCTCTGGTGCGGCCCTGGGCCTAACACTGATGCGGACCGTTTGCTTTTGATCTGGTGTGGAGGCTCAGTGCCGTGGGCATGGAGCCAAGTCGCCCTCAGCTTTGGTTTCCTTGTCGAGCTCTCATTTGGTTGATGATGCGGCGATCCCTAGAGATCCTTTTTCTTGTTTGCAGTAGTCTGGATGTGATGGGTTTTCTTGTAGGCTCAAGCCGTCTCCTCTGGTTCAGGTTTTCCTCTGGTGGCTGGGCTTGGTTGATATGCGGTGGCTCTCTTGGTTTTGCGGGAAGAGGCAACTTGTTTTTGTGCCTTTTATCTTCCACATTTCAGAAGAGGTTTTGGGTCAGAGCTTTGAGGTCCTCGCTCAGGGCGTGTAGTGTTGGGTAACATTTTGAGGTCCTTTTTGGGGACGTGCGGTGTTGGGTAACACTTTGAGGTCCTTGCTGGGGCGTGCAACTGTCTGGTTTTTTCCATTCTTTTTTTGAGGTTATGGTGTGGATGATGAGGGGCACATAGTTATATCTGCCTCTTTCGGGGGGTTTCTTTTTTGCAGCCTACGTTCTGGGTTGTTTAGCTTCTGTCTGTTTGGTTTCATTTGGACTTTGGTACCTCCAAGTCTTTGGGTTGGCTTTGCCTTCGAGTTGTATTAGAGAAGAAAACAATTATATATCGATATAATGAGTAATTTTTCTGTTGGAAAAAAGTATATTATTTTATGAGTAGCATTGTAATGGTATATTAATCATGAGTAAAAAAGTGATTTGTTGCAAAGTGTTTAGGTCAAAGTATGATTGATAGGTATTTGGTAATAAATATTTGAAACAATTTCATTTCATGGACAAAGTCAAACAATTCATGTATAGAAGTACAATTACAACGTAGAAGAATCTAGAAGGTAAGCGACAAAGAACATAAGCGTGCCTTTTCTTTTTTCGTAGTGAAACATAAGCAATATCCTTCATTTTTTCATAGCGTTCGAAGGAGAATGTTGGTGCTATTTGCATTCCTTTTATAGTAGTAGTGTATGACATTGTCGTGAAGGTCAAACCTTGACGTTCAATGTTTCCAATGTCAATGGTAGACCTTGTTAAGGTCATGCCTTGAGATTTATGTATAGTCAATGCCTAGGCCATCTTAAGAGGGATTTGTTTCTTGTTACTCCATTGTATGGGTGGAATTAGTACATGCTTTGGTTGGGTTTGGTCCCATGGAGGGCCAATATATTTATCAAATGCCACAACAACATATGTTGGCAAATGTGGAGGGTTAATTCCTGATGCATATACAATTTGCATGACTACTCCGAGAGCACCATTAATTAATCCTGCATGGACCTATAAATTGCAGGATAACATAACTCGTTAGCCTATGCATAGCAAGACATGTTTTTCCAATTGGTCATCATCATGATAGTGTGAATTTGAAGCACCAAGTAATTCTACAGCACTGCGTGCAATTGGCTTATTCAAGGATTGAAGCATAAACATGCTATGGTTGTCCACAAGAATGTTTGTTGCAAATAGGTGGATTGAAGAATCAAAGATTTGGCGTTCTTCAATGGATAAGAATCTATCAGTCCTAGATTGAAGTAGGTTCCATCATCAATTGTTGGTGTAGCATTGTGAATGTTGGCTAACAACTGGCGGAAGTGGGACTGGGTTACAAAGATGCCTTGTTGTCAGAATATTGTTTCCAACTTGATTACAGTGGTAAAGGTTGTCCATAAGCTCCTCCTTGGAGTTGCTCTTGCATAAAAAGGTTTGTCCATCACTGGTGGTAGTTGACCCAAGTCACCCATAAGAATTATTGAGAAGTAATCGAATGAGCAGTGGTTTTTTTTCTGGAAATGCCTCACAACATCGACTTTTAATTTGTACAAAAAGTCTAGATCCTATGAAGCTCATCTCATCACTTAGAATGTAGTGAATATGTTTCATCTCTTCTTGGAACACTGCAAGGGATTGACCATGTAAAGGGCTCATCTCCTTGATAGGAATTCTAAGTCCTGCATGTATAGTGATCGCATGTATGTTAAATGTCGCAACTCCAGTAGGGGCAAGAAGCACTACAACAAAATAGGCCATTAGCGCCGGAATTTAGTGCATTTGAGGGCATGAATTGGGTTGATGGGATGGCACAAAACCCGACGCTAAACGACATGTTCACTTGGGTGTCAGATTTAGCTCCCTCTTTAGCACCAGATTTTTCTCCCTCTTTAGCTCCTAGTTTTGCTCCCTCTTTAGTGCCCAGTTTTGCTCCTTATTTAGCGCCCAATTTTGCTCCTGATTTAGCGCCCAATTTTGCACCTAAACTGAGATATAGCTCCCTAAATAACGCCCAAAATAGCTCTTGGTTTAGCTCTTGGTTTAGCTCCTAGTTTAGCACCTAGTTTATCTCTAGGTGTGGCGCCTAATTTAGCTCCTGGTTTAGCTCTTGTTTTAGCGCCTAGTTTAGCTCCAGGTGTAGCTCCTAGTTTAGCTCCTGGTTTAGCTCCTAGTTTAGCTCCGCGTGTGGCACCTAATTTAGCTCCTGGTTTAGCTCATGATTTAGCGCCTAATTTAGCTCTTGGTTTAGCTCCTAGTTTATCTCATGGTTTAGCCCCTAGTTTATCTCCTGGTTTAGAGCCTAGTTTAGCTCCAAGTGTGGCACCTAGTTTAGCTCCCAATCATGCTTCATGTTTTGCTTCTAATGTATCGTCGAAAATAAACTTCTAGTTTGGCTTCCAAATTAACGCCAAGATGTGCTTCCATTAATGCATCTTTTTTTGCTTCCAGAATTGCTTCATTTTTAGCTCCATGGTTTGCTTCCTTTTAGTTCCAAAGTTTGCTTCATTTTTAGCATCTAGTTTTGCTTCTTTTTTAGGTCTAGGGTTTGCTTCCTTTTAGTGTTGGGATTTGCTTCTTAATTAGCATCCAATTTTGCTTATTGTTAAGCAACCAATTTAGCTTCCTAGTTAGATCCAGAAATAGCTCCAAGTATGGCTTCAAATTTAATGTCGAGTTTTACTTCCATTTTCGAGCCACATTTTGCTTCCATTTTAACAACTCATGTTGTGTCCTTTTTAGCTTCCATTTAGTAATTTAACTTTTTTTATTTCAATTTAATTAGTTAAATATATCATGCATCTTAAAAAACTTATATTATTATAGAGTAAGTGATATTGCATTTGAATTATTTTATATGATAGCGTTTATAAAGAATTTTTAGGGAACTGGACATCCATACAAACTAATTGATTTCGAGAACTAGTGTTTTTCTCAGTTTGAAGCAATGCAGCATTTGGATTAAGGGGTCCAATTTATGAAACCTTCCCTTGGGAGCAGATGGATAATGTGGTCACCTAGTCCATGCCTAAACAAGCTTACAGCGTCTCACGGAACTCAAAAATGTTGCTCTGTTAGGTTTTTATGCCCGGAGGAGGAATTGGCCAAGAGTCCCCGAAATGGTTTGGGATGCGACTTGCAACTCGACATATAATGAAAGTTGAGACTCGGATGGAGGAACCGTCGTCTCCGTTGGATTCTTGGGATAGGATTTCATTTAGAGCACCCCTCACTCACGGGTCCCATGCCTCGGAAGTTGTTTTTTTCAACGATTTGGAGAACTAGGGTTTTATTCAGTAAGAAGCAATACAACATTTGGATTTAGGGGTCTAATTTATGAAACCATGTCTCGGGAGCGGATGGACAATGTGGTCACCTAGAACATGTTTAAACAAGCTTGCAGCATCTCACAGAACTCAAAAATGTTGCTCCATTAGGTTTTTATGCCCTGAGGAGGAATTGGCCAAGAGTCCGTGAAATGGTTTGGGATGCGACTTGCAACTGGGCATAAAAATAAAACCGAGACTCAGATTGAGGAATCGTTGACTTCGATGGATTACTGGGATAAGATTTCAGCTAGAGCACCCCTCACTCTCGGGTTCCATGCCTCAAGTTGTTTTACTCGTTGATTTTGAGAATTAGTGTTTTGCTCAGTTTGAAGCAATGCAACATTTGGATTAAGGGGTCCAATTTATGAAACCGTCCCTCGTGACGGGATCGATAATGTGGTCACCCAGTCCATGCCTAAACAAGCTTGCAACATCTCATAGAACTCAAAAATGTTGCTTCGTTAGGTTTTTATGCCCTGAGGAGGAATTGGCCAAGAGTCCCTGAAATGGTTTGGGATGTGACTTGCAACTGGGAATATAACGAAAATCGAGACTCGGATTGAGGAACTGTCATCTCCATTGGATTCCTAACATAGGATTTCAACTAGATCGCCCCTCACTCCCGGGTCCCATGTCTTAGAAGTTGTTTTTTTCATCGATTTGGAGAACTATGGTTCTGCTCGGTAAGAAGCAATGCAACATTTGGATTTAGGGGTCCAATTTATGAAACCATGTGTCGGGAATGAATGGACAATGTAGTCACCTAGTCCATGCCTAGACAAGCTTGCAACGTCTCACAGAACTCAAAAATGCAACTCCATTGGGTTTTTATGCCCTAAGGAGGAATTGGCCAAGAGTACCCGAAATGGTTTGGGATGCGACTTGCAACTGAGCATATAACGAAAACCGAGACTCGGATTGAGGAACCATCATCTCCATTGGATTCCTGGAATAGGATTTCAGCTAGATCACCCCTCACTCCCGGGTCCAATGCCTCAAAAGTTGTTTTCTTCATCAATTTTGAGAACTAGGGTTTTGCTCAATAAGAAGCAGTGTAACATTTGGATTTAGGGGTCCAATTTATGAAACCATGCCTCGGGAGAGGATGGACAGTGTAGTCACCTAATCCATGCCTAAACAAACTTACAATATATCACGGAACTCAAAAATATTGCTCTATTAGGTTTTTATGCCCTGGGGAAGAATTGACCAAGAGTGCCTGAAATGGTTTGGGATGCAACTTACAACTGGGCATAAAACGAAAACCAAGACTCAGATTGAGAAATTGTCGACTTTGATGGATTACTGGCATAGGATTTCAGCTAGAGCACCCGTCACTCTCAGGTGCCATGCCTCAAAAGTTGATTTACTCATTGATTTTGAGAACTAGTGTTTTGTTCAGTTTGAAGCAATGCAACATTTAGATTAAGGGGTCCATTTTATGAAACCATCCCTCAGGAGCATATGGATAATGTGGTCACCTAGTCCATGCCTAAACAAGCTTGCAACATCTCACAAAACTCAAAAATGTTGCTCTGTTAGGTTTTTATGCCCTGAGGAGGAATTCACCAAGAGTCCTCGAAATGGTTTGGGATACGACTTGCAACTGAGCATATTAAAGACCCGGATTGAGGAACCGTCTTCTCCGTTGGATTCTTGGGATAGGATTTAAGCTATATCATGCCTCACTCCCTAGTCCAATGCCTCAGAAGTTGTTTTTTTCATCAATTTTGAGAACTAGGGTTTTTCTCAATAAGAAGCAATGCAACATTTGGATTTAGGGGTCCAATTTATGAAACCATGCCTTGGGAGCATATGGACAATGTGGTCACCTATTCCATGCCTAAACAAGCTTGCAGCATCTCACATAACTCAAAAATACTGCTCCGTTAGGTTTTTATGCCTTGAGGAGGAATTGGCCAAGAGTCCCTGAAATGGTTTGGGATGCAACTTGCAACTGGGCATAAAACGAAAACCGAGACTCAGATTGAGGAATCGTCGACTCTGATGGATTACTGGGATAATATTTCAACTAGATCACCCCTCACTCCTGGGTGTCATGCCTCAGAAGTTGCTTTACTCATTAATTTCGAAAAATAGTGTTCTGCTCAGTTTGAAGCAATGCAGAATTTGGACTGTTATCCCCGATTTCTAGGGATAACTAGGAGATCATGTCTCGAGGCCCACAGGTCCTAGACATGGAGTACCGAGAGCAGGATTGACCTGAGCATGGCCCTGGAGGGCCCATCCTTCTTCTTCTTCGCCAG
>SNQJ01S0064485.1:35700-57311 GCA_010110895.2 Picea sitchensis
TCCTTAACCGGAAATAGAAAACCATCGGCAAAAACCATGTGCTGAAAAAACCACCTAAATACATGACATGTTTCTGAAGGCATAATTTTTTTTTCCATACCCAACATTGATATCCTTGGAGGGCGTGTTCATTTGTCTTTGCAAAACCTAGCTGGTGGAAAATTTTGGGAGAACAAGCCTAGATTGGGATTCCATGGGGATAAAAGCCTATAGGTTGGATGCTAGGGGCCCACATTCCAGATGAGAGAGATATGACTTGGATGACCTATCCCACCCATTGATTTCCAAACAATTTTCCTAGGAGGGAAAAAACGTCCCACTTTTGAGCATGGCGTCACAATATTGGGGGCTAGGGCTTGGTGGTGAGGTGCCACTCATTTTCACTTGGACATTTTGAGGAGAAGAGGGTATTCACCATGATGATATCACCTAGATGCTTGACACATGGTCTTGGGAGGCCTTTCCATTCTTCTCCAACACCAATGACCTCCTCAAAGTGGCAAAACGTCCCCTAAAGGGGTGACGTCATCCTAGATTAGGGTTTAATTTGTGCAAAAGATGGAATTTTAAGTGAATTGTTTAATATTATTGTGTTAAGGGGGAAAGATTAGGGTTGTTGACCCCTAATCTTGTGTTTTACTTCTTATTTTGTGGACAAGCTATGCTAGCTAATTTTTGTATAAATAGAGATCATAAGATCTCATTTTAAACAAAACTCTCCTCTTGTGAGAGGCTTTGGTCTGAAATTTTCGGCCTCTTTAGCTCTTTTATCTCTTGTGCACTTGTGTATGGCTATGGTTGTGAATGGTTAATGGAAGAAGTGATGCACTAGCCCTGGAAGGTTATTTTCTAGTTCTTGTGGTGGATTGTCTTAGCATCTCTCTTGATCTTGGTATGGTTTTTACTCTCTTGGTATCATTTTATTCAAGTCAAGTATTGTTTATGATAGGAGCTGGGTGGGAAGTATAAGGGAATACACCCCCACCATAGTCTTCACCATTTTATTGCTTCATCTCATTGATTAAGGGTTTGCTAAGAGAAGTATAAGGGAATACAACCTCTTAGCTTAAACCCTAGCTTAGAGAAACTTGCCTTGCGGAGTAAAAGGGCTTACACCCCCAAGGATGTAGCTTCTCTAAGCTCCTTGTGACTCCATTAACCCAATAAGTAAAGGCACTAGCCATTAATTTGTTGCATTGGAGAAATAAAATATTGCATTGGGAAACGTGAATTTCAATGATTTTTACTTCTTGCAAAGGGGATTGTTTTCCTTATGCTTTGGGCACCTCACAACCACTAGGGCATCCTCATATAAGGGCTACTTATTGCTGATATTACAAATTTTCATCTTCATCCATTAAGGCTGTAGAAACCCTAACATACTTGCTTTTATAACTCTCTTATCAACCATTGGTTTTTGCTCAAAGTTTGCACATTTACTCTCCTTGTCCTAGCGCACGTTTTGGCAAAGTTTGAGGGGATTCTAGTGGATGATTTTATTGATGTAATAAATTGAATGTTACAAACATAAGGATGATATAATTTTCTGCATATAAGTGTTTACAACAACCTTATCTTTTATGCTAAGAGTACTGGTTTTTCACCTTGAGTTTAGTTAGTCAATTGCTAGTTTTTCTCTTGCATTTTCTACTTGATATTTAACATTTATTGATAAACCAATAGTATCTTTTTATTGCTGATATATACTGTCATATATTACTGCAAATTAGGGACAACAAGCTTAACTTTCTGATCCAACTAACATATACTTTTGCAAGGTGTGCTTTCTTGTGTCTTGGGCAAGTACAATCATCCAAAAAAGCACTATACCTATGGGGCAGCCATTACTTAACTTGCAAGGCATCTCTTCCTACCTTCCTTTCCATTTAGACTTTACCTATAGGGGCTTCATTGCCACTTCCCTTCATCTCCATCTCAACCCCCCTAGGGTCACCGAGATCGCCTCCCTAGAGTGACATAGTCACCCTTGAAGTGCGAGACCTACATCGAGGTGACATTGGGTGTAAGATTCCCAAGCTGTAGCACTTGTTCTGTGGTTGGGTCGGGCTTTGCCCAACCTACAACTTGCGCTATAAAATTTTGGTGCTGTTTTCGGGGAGGATTTTGAATCCTCTTCGTACCCTAACGACACTTTGGTAAGCTATCCCAAAGCCTTTCTCTAAGCTTACCTGACGGCTCCACCCAAGGGACGTTCCCTTTGCACCCCCCTTGATGATCTCGTCTTGAAGCTCATCTGGCGATTCCACCTTCCCAAAACCCACTTTTCCCTTATCCTTCTCCATCCCTTTGATGAGCCCACTTCAGATTCATATGACCACTCCGCTGATGAACCATGGGGAAATCAAACTATCACTTGCTTAAAGCATGGAGTGATATCCCAAAATTTGATGGTAATCCATGCTCATCCGTTAGACATGTTGTCAAATTTGTTGACTTTCTTGAGTGGTATGGATTGGAAGAGGAAGATGAACTGACATAATCATTCTTGATATCACTGAATGAGAAACAAATAAAATCTATTAAGCACATTAACCCAAAGGGTTCGACCATCCTTGTCCACACTTTTCTCAATCATTTCGAACCACAATCCCAACAAGTGAAAGACACCATTCAAGACCTTGAGGATGTTTTCTGGGAGAGATCCTATCCATTGGAACAAATTGATGAGTTGAGGGCATTGTCATTTCAAGAAGATATCCATCAAGAAGAAGAAAATTGTGACGAACCACAAACTCTTGACGAATTTCCACAACCCCAAGAAAAATACTCTATGGACGAGGACTTTTCCTTTTATCCTTTCACCATTTGTTGAGGATTAAGCCCCTCATGATGAAAAGACCTCGGAGCAATAGGATTATGAAGGAACTTGCTAAGAAGAAAATAAGGTTCCTTGAAAAGAGACAACATGTCGACACCTCAAATAAAGGATAACAAGTAATCGATGAACTACTCTTCACAAATGAAGAAAACTACCAAAAGGATCTCAATGAATTTTCTCTTGCAGAAGATATGAATGAGACATTGTCCTCTACTATCCCTTTCAAAGAAGATGAAGTTATCCAATCTTGTGAAAAGGAAATCAACTTCTATAATGCAGATCAAATCATGGAGCAACCTCCAAATACAGTTGACGATCAGCTTGATGATTTCATACAGATTGGGAGATGCATATGGGATTTGGGTTGTTTCATTTTTTACAGAGATCCTATCTACGACATTGAAGGCACATATTGGATAATGGATACAAAAATAATTTCTTCAAAGGATTTATTTTTGTAGCCAGATGGTCCATATATGTGTCAAACCGATGATATGGTCACATATTTGTTCCACCCATTTGAGGATGACCCGACGCATAGTTTTCAGGATGATTTTCAATGACCATACTCATATTTTGATAGACACTAGTTCGTGTCCAACCCAAAGCAATTCTAGGTCCATACTACCAAACATAAGTACTTTCATGTTGATACTTTGGATAGGGATTTTCAGACAAAGAAGAGAATTTCCTGAGTTCGATGGAGGAGTTTTTCTCTAAGGCTGTGCCTTACCCTGTTTCCTCTTGTTTGGGAAATAATAGGGTTTTCTTTGGATCTCTTGTCCTTTCTTAGCCTTCGTGGAGAAGTGATATTCTAAGTGAGGATGACGATGAGCCATCATCTAGTCCACTTCAGAGATGGATAGATCGAGCTTGTGGCTATGCTTGCAGGTGGGAGTTCCAGGATGATCGAGATTGTGCTTTCTCTTTTCAACAGGATTTCCTCCCTCCCACCCATCTCCATGAGTTTTATTTCATGATTGATTATATGTCTATTTATCCTCATGATTTCTATGTTCTAGACTTATATTTGTTGTTTCACATGATTAAGCATAGGATGAGATGATCAAATGGTTGGACTGGTTGTATGACTTCACCTAAAATCATCCAACACATGATCTTCAGGGCCCCAAGGCCCCAGGTAAGTAGGTAAGTCATCTTGTTTTCCCTGCATTTTCATCTTGATTTCTCACGTTAGTTTAGATGCATCTCATTTTTATTTTCCTATACTTGCATATTGATTTCATGCTTAGTTTATAATTTTTTGAAAAGAAGTCAAAATTTTATTTTCTAGTTTAGTGGGTTTTAATTATAATCATATGAGAACAAGGATGAGTAGGCCATCCTACACTTGACAGTTTGATGTTTACTTGCAGGCACAGGTCTATGAGGAGATGTTTCAGTTCTCATGCATTCTATGATGAGCATATGTCCCCAAGTAGGATCCAGATGTTATCCCCATTTTTGTGGATAACTAAGGAGATGATGTCTCGAGGCCCTGAGGTTGCAGATATGGAGTACCAAGAGACTACATGACCAATCGTACCCTTTGCACGGATGGAAAACCCACTCACCACCACAGATGGTCACAGGTTTACAAATGGCATCCACCACACCAGTTGGCTTCCATAAGGCAGTGGGCCTTGCTCCATGAGGTACAAGTTAGTATTATGGTGAGCATCATTTCAATATTTAAGCCATTTGATTATGTTGTATCTTAGATTTCTCTAGATTTCATGATATGTTCTTGGAGATTATGCCTTTTGCCTTTCTTCACCTTGGTGGTTGACATTATGCCCTAGTAAGTGGTCTTCTTTGGGAATGTGTTTTCTTCTGGGAAATCCCTTAATGATCCATTGTACCATTCCCGACCATACTTACCATTTTCCATCATTATTCCCCTCCGTTTCCTTATCTCTTGGGATTTTAGGGTGTATTGACCCAAGAAGGGGTTGTCCCTCATTCTATGGGAAGAAGGGGATAAAGGCTCAGAGGGGTTGGTGTTGGGTAAAAGATAAAATCCATATATGAACCTTTCATATGCTTCCCCCAAGGATCACCCAAGAAATAAATAAAACACTTATCTTTGAATAAAAGGGGACCCATAATATAATAAATAAATGATTGAAAGGTAGATTGAAGGATAGGAGGTTTCATCATGAGCTGACTTATCATGTCCATGAATATCTAGTGGTATGACATTGTCATCACTTGGTCACCAAACTAGGGCAGTGACTCTCAGTTGCATGGCTGAGAGAAAGGGGGTATCATCACGATCCAACCTTCTCATCTCCATTAGGTGTTTGTGGGTGACATTTCCATCACTTGGTCACCACGCCAGGGCAATGACCTTCAATCTCTCCTTATGCTATTATGAAAGAAAATATAAAGAAAAAAAAATAAAAGTAAAATGTTGGGCTTGGAAAAGTGCATTGCGGATGAAGCTACCACACACCCTCTACAAAGGCACCCATGAATGAGACATTACGAACCCTAGTATGTCATGAGCCCTATTCCCATTGATTCTTGACCCCATCCACCTCATACACCTAACATGTCTTAGAGAGGGACCTCTTGGAGGATCTCCTTGACCTAGGGCAAGATCTACCCAATAAGACACCTAGTCAATTCTCCCATTCTTAAGATTGACAAGTTGCATAGTGTCTTTGAGCTGTTAATTGTTTGATATAGTAATATTTTATGCACATGCTTAGATGGATTATTTATTTATTGGATCCACTTATCATGATGTTATGACTTGAGATCCTTGGATGGCGTGTTCATTTGTCTTTGCAGGACCTAGCTGGTGGACAGTTTTGGGAGAACAATCCTAGCTTGGGATTCCATGGGGCTACAAGCCCACAGGTTGGATGCCAGGGCCTCACATGCTAGATGAGAGAGAGATGACTTGGATGACCTAGCCCACCCATTTCTTGCCAAACGATTTTCCCAAGAGGGGAAAAACATCCCACTTTTGAGCATGACGTCATGATATTGGGGGCTAGGGATTGGTGGTGAGGTGCCACTCATTTTCACTTGGATGTTTTGAGGAGAAGAGGGTCTTCACCATGATGCGATCACATAGATGCTTGACACATGGCTTTAGGAGGCCTTTCCATTATTGTCCAATACCAACGACCTCCTCAAAGTGGCAAAACGTCTCCTAAATGGGCGACGTCATCCTAGATTAGGGTTTAATTTGTGCAAAAGATGAAGTTTTAAGTGAATTGTTTAATATTATTGTGTTAAGGGGGAAATATTAGGGTTGTTGACCCCTAATCTTGTGTTTTACTCCTTATTTTGTGGACAAGCTATGTTAGCTAATTTTTGTATAAATAGAGATCATAAGATCTCATTTTAAACACAACTCTCCTCTTATGAGAGGCTTTGGTTTGAAATTTTCGGCCTCTTTAGATCTTTTATATCTTGTGCACTTGTGTATGGCTATGGTTGTGAATGGTTAATGGAAGAAGTGATGCAATAGACTTGGAAGGTTATTTTCTAGCTCTTGTGGTGGATTGTCTTAGCATCTCTCTTGATCTTGGTATGGCTTTTACTCTCTTGGTATCATTTTATTCAAGTCAAGTATTGTTTATGATAGGATATGGGTGGGAAGTATAAGGGAATACACCCCCACTATAGTCTTCACCATTTTATTGCTTCATCTCATTGATTAAGGGTTTGCTAAGAGAAGTATAAGGGCATACAACCTCTGAGCTTAAACCCTAGCTTAGAGAAACTTTCCTTGCGGAGTAAAAGGGCTTACACCCCCAAGGATGTAGCTTCTCTAAGCTCCTTGTGACTCCATTAACCCAATAAGTAAAGGCACTAGTCATTAATTTGTTGCATTGGATAAATAAAATATTGCATTGGGAAACATGAATTTCAATGATTTTTACATCTTGCGAAGTGGATTGTTTTCCTTGTGCTTTGGGCACCTCACAACCACTAGGGCGTCCTCATACAAGGGCTACTTATTTTTAATATTAAAAATTTTCATCTTCATCCATTAAGGCTGTAGAAACCCTAACATACTTGCTTTTATAACTCTCTTATCAACCATTGGTTTTTGCTCAAAGTTTGCACATTTACTCTCCTTGTCCCAGCGCACGTTTTGACAAATTTTGAGGGGATTCTAGTGGATGATTTTATTGCTGTAATACATTGAATGTTACAAACATAAGGCTGATATAATTTTCTGTAGATAAGTGTTTACAACAACCTTATCTTTTATGCTAAGAGTACTGGTTTTTCACCTTTTGTTTAGTTAGTCAATTGCTAGTTTTTCTCTTGCATTTTCTACTTGATATTTAGAATTTATTGAGTAGCTTATAGTATATTTTTATTTCTTATATATACTATCATCCATTGTTGCAAATTATGGACAAAAAACTTAACTTGTTGATCCAACTAACATATACTTTTGCAAGGTGTGTTTTCTTGTGTCTTGGGCATATACAATCATCCGAAAAAACATTATACCTGTGGGGCAACCATTAATTAACTTGCAAGGCATCTCTTCCTACCTTCCTTTCCATTTAGACTTTGCCTCTAGGGGATTCATTATCACTTCCCTTCATCCCCATCTCAATCCCCCTAGGGTCACTAGGATTGCCTCCCTAGAGTGACCTAGTCTCCATTGAAGTGCGAGACCTACATCGAGGTGACATTGGGTGTAGGATTCCTTACTTGTAGCACTTGTTCCATGGTTGGGTTGGGCTTTGCCCAACCTACAACTTGCACTACAACAGGGACAATTTTGAGTAATTATATAAACGATGTGGAATAGCACAACAAAATACAACTCCATAAACATAGTTACCAACTTGACGAGAACTCTCCAGAGTTCTTGTTTTTTGGAAGTCATGTTTAGTGACTATTTTTACCCTCATTCAAAAAGTGGTGCTACCAGTAACACCATTTTTTTTTCAGGGTTAAAATTACAACTTTTTGTGACCATGGCCTTAAAAACCTCATAATGTTGTTGACCAAAGCTTTAAAATCAATCTCCAAACGAAAAAATTGCACTACTAACAACACCTTTTTTTTGTAAAATTTTCGGGGTTAACATTACAACTTGTTTGACACCATGGCCTTAAAAACCCGTGCCATTGCAACCAAAATATTAAAATCAACCCTCGAATCGAAAAGTGGTGATAGAAATGACACCCCCCCCCTTTGAGGATAAAATTGCAACTTTTTTGAGATTGTGACCTTGGAAACTGGTACTGTTGCAACAAAAAATGTAAAAGCAACTATTGAATTGAAAAGAGGCGTTGCAAGTAACAACCACTTTCTTTTTTCAACCTAAAATTACAACTTGGTGAAACCATGCCTTAAAATACTGGTGCTATTGCGAAAAATACCGTAAAGAAAAAAAAAAAAACACTGAAAATAATGGGAAAAAAAGACACTTTTAAAATAAGAAGTTAACAAAAAAACACAAATTAATTTTTTTTTAAATGACATAAAAATTAAGAAAAAAAATCTCACCTTCCTTTAAAAAAAAGAAAAAGAAATAAAAATAACACATCTTAAACAAATTAGAATTGAAAAAAATAAGTTAGACGAAAGTTAAAAACAAGATAAAAATCAAATTAGAAAAAAAAAATTAAAAGTTAAAACATGTCAATTTTCACATGCAAACTCTATGTGACTAATTTTCAGATCTGAAAATTGCTTCCTAGTGAGCTAACAATAAACCCTAGTTGTTATCACTGAACACTTTTACATTGAAAATTATTGAATGAAAAATATATGCAGTGGAAACAACAAGATCAAAGATGAATCATCAACACATATGAGACAATTTTTTTTGTTGTTATGTAACCTTGTCAATTTTAGAAATTCTAAGGGAAAAACGAGCCCTCCCAACCAATACAAATTCACCAAAATCCGAGGACAACCTTGTCCTTCCAAAACCACAAAATCAGAAAACCAAACCTCAACAAATCCCCAGAAATTACCTCTTCCCACAAATCTGCTGCAAACCACCTGCACGGTCTACTGACATCACATGTACTGCTGCTGACGTCATCCTATATAGAGTCTTTCCCAAAAACCCTGTACGGATGTATACGATTCACCCTTCTACAACCTGCATACATACGGGACTGTGCCCACTCCAACCCGCGTACATACACGATTCACCTTCTTGCAACCCGCGTACATATGCGATTCACCATCTTGTAACCCTCGTACATACGTGGCTATTCCCACTGCAACCTGCGTACAGACGCGACTGTTCCCACCACAACCTGCATACATGTGCGACTGTTCTCATTGCAACCCACATAAATGTATGAAAATCTGTTCGGACACTTCCATACAATTTGCTCAGTTTCTTCCTTCCTAGGCCAGATTTTCCAGATTTGCTAGAGTTACAAACATTCCTTTACTGAGATCACCAAGATTCTCAGCACAAGTGTAAACTCATTTATGTCAATTCCATCATGTTTGCACACACTCTACATAATATGAAATGTCACAATGACCTTTATCCTTTGAATACAAGTCTTAGGGGTCAACATAGAAGCCCCTCCACAAGTCAACATCAAATTAAACCTTCTTATGGTGTGAAGTCCCAACACAAACCCACAAATCCCACCACAAAAATCATGAAGCCCAAACTTCATTCCAATGGTTGTTTTCTCCAAACAAAGAGTGTAATGTGGTGCCCATGATGATTCCCACATGCCCAACACCTAGGGCATGCGAGAATACTTGCTTGAAGCTACACAAATCAACACTCCCTCTTAGCAAGGGAGGTATTCTCACCACACTCCAAAATCACCTGGAAATAACTTTGTCTCCCACTGTGGGAGTATCTCTGTCTCCCACATTGGATCTGCTACCACAACTTCTCTCCAATCCGCCTAATTGGCTACCCCCATGTCACTGAAGCAAATCTTTCTCTCCAATCTTCCTAACTGGATGCACCCTTGGTCACCGAAGCAAATATTATTGTCTGGAATGATCCCTCTCTGGAAGACACCCTGTTCCTAGAAGCCTTCCTCTCGTGAGCCTCATGTCTGGTCATATCAACCCATGATACCCTTTTGACAGTCTTGGAAGATTCCTCTCTCCCACTTGGACCTAAAGGTTGGCTCCCACTGAGCGATTGAATCTCCCTCCGAGCCTCCTGACTCCCTCTAAAGTTAGAATCCCTTTGAATCCACACAACCTTCGGTGCTACTTGCTTTATGTCCACTATCCTTTGCATAGTTTTGGGAGGTTTCTCCTCACCATTGGATCCTGAGAGCTGTCTCCCTTTGAACTTTGGCTCCCTTTGGGCCTGTACCATTGGTGGAGCTACCTGCTCCCTCTATACCTGTGTTGTTGGTGGGGCCACTTGCCTCACTACTGGTGGAGCTACCTGATCCTCCTCATTTGTCTCTTTGGTCCTGTTGGTCACAACACAAATAGGTTGGTCCCTCAGCCTATATACTTTTCACTCTCTAACTCTAGGACCACTGTTGTGCCTAGGCTAGATCCTCTAGGCACCCAATAACACCTTTCCATCACAAAACAACACTGCATAGCCCTACTCTTCAAATGCCGAGGCCGAGAACACACTCCTGGCACCCATATCACATTTTCCACTCGCAACACATCCCCTGACTCCATCCAGAATACCACTGCTCCAAATCCATGTACTACATGCTTTGTTTTCATACCAAGCTCCTCGTACATGCCTTAGTCAGATATTGAGAATCTCATGAATAAATCCTGTTCCCCTGTCATGTGCTGATGGTTCCCACTGTATAAGAACCATGCAGTCATCCAATGAAGTTCTGCCCAAGTCCATCATTCACGTCACCAAAAACTCTTTGTGTCTACACACACTCTAATTGATCATGTGTCCTCTCTTTGATCAGTCCCGAGCTACGGATGGACACTCATTCTAGTACACTCTAGACCTTCACAACTCATCTTGGCAAGTGTCCTCATTCTCCTGGGTCAAATGCCTCATACACTATCGTACCTCGACAATGTGAAAATCTACGGTCCAATGAAGACTATCTCATCAACCTGACATACAATGAAGCCATCTCGTTCGTGCCAAAGCACCCAAGCTGCACCTATCACAACTCACCATGAAAAGCCACTGGAAGTCCATCCACAGGGTTGGTAACCTGCCACACAACATACTGATGTGATCCAGGCTCTCCACCAATCCACCAAATCTCCCAACCTGCCACATCACTGAGCTACAATAGTCCATAACTCCTCTTCTAGACAGTCTTCTCCATGTCTCAAACCAGAGACTATCTAACCTATTGCAACATGCAATCCTCAATGTAGATCCCTCTCAGAGATAACTCCTCAACAATGCTACAACTCCACCTCAGAGCTGTCACCTATGACTTGCCCGAAACAAGAACAAGAACAAGAAAAACACTCTTCTAGTGTCGTATCCCAAAATGTGTCTCAAGATGATCCCCTTTTCTTCATATCCCAAGCTCTGAAACTATGTCAATTTTCACATGCAACTCTATGTGACTAATTTTCAGATCTAAAAATTGCTTCCTAGTGAGCTAACAATAAACCCTAGCTGTTATCACTGAACAATTTTACATTGAAAATTATTGACTGAAAAATATATGCAACAGATCAAAACCAAAGATAAATCATCAACACATATGAGACACAAAATTTTTGTTCTGTAACCTTGTCAATTTCATAAATTCTGAGGGAAAACCATCCCTCCCAACCAATACGAATTCACTAGAATCCGAGGACAACCTTGTCCTTCCAAAACCACAAAATAAAAAAACCAAACCTCAACAAATCCCTGGAAATTGCCTCTACCCACAAATCTGCTGCAGACCACCTGTACAACTTGTTGATGTCACCTGTATTGTTGCTGACAACAACTTGTACATATCTACTCCCACCCAAAAAACCTATACGGACATACGCGATTCACCCTTCTGCAATTCACGTACATATGCGACTATGCTCACTGCAACCCACGTACATACATGATTCACCTTCTTGCAACCTGCTTACATACGCGATTCACCTTCCTGTAACCCACGTACATACACGACTGTTCCCACTGCAACTCATGTACATGCACGAAAACCTGTACGAACACTTCCATACGATTTTCTCGGTTTCTTCCTTCCTAGGCCATATTTTCTAGAGTTATAGACATTCCTTTTCCGAGATCACCAAACTCTTTGGCACAAATGTAGACTCACTTATGCCAACCCCATCATGTCTCTACACACTCTGCACAATTTGAAATGTCACAATGAACTCTTTCCTTTAGATACAAGTCTTAGGGGTAAACATAGAAGCCCCTCCACAAGTCAATATCAAATTAGAGTTTCTTGTGGGTGTGAAGCCCCAACTCAAACCCACAAAGCCCACCACTAAACCCATGAAGCCCCAATTTCATTCCAATGGAATTTTCCTCCAAACAAAGAGAGTAATGTGGTTCCCACAACGATTCCCACATTCTCAACACCTAGGGCACATGAGAATACCTGAGAATACCTGCCTAAAGCTACCAAAATCAACAAAACAATACAAAAATAATTAAACATTACAAAGAAACATAAAAAGTTAGCCAAAAGTAATTTAAAAACAAATTAAATTAAATTAAATTAAAAAAGAGCAAGCTCAAGAAAAAAAGTGAAATGTTGGGGAGTATGAATAAAATTTGAAGGGCAAGGTCATATTTCAATTTGAAGGGTTATTGTTGGTTTAACCCTTCTATATTGATAAGCTAAAATAAATGGCACTTTCATTTGTAAAGAAAAAAGAGGGAGATCCATTTCACCAAAACAAAATTAATGTATGCCTTCGTATTAATGGTTATCCTTTTATTGAAAATAATATTAAACTAAGCTATCCCTTTTTAAGACTCCATCAATAGATATGAAAAACTTGATCCCCATAATGCAAGCGATCATTAAAGGTTAAAACATAGTATCTTGAAATGTATGCACAATACTTAAATTTGGAATATAATAGTGAAATAAGTTGAATGTATGCATAGTGGTTTGAACAAAGGAAAGCCTTTTTTTCGGTGTAGGGATCAAAACAAGAGAATTCCTTTCTTCAATCCAAACAACTACTAGATAAATATCATAACATTGTGGGTTATTCACCAGTGTAAGGTTAGGAGATGGACAGTTCAGTGTAAAGACCTAGGTGATAGAACTAAGGGGTCATGTTGTGATAATCTTGAATACTCGATTAATAAACTTAGAGGGGGATGGTTTTTATCCCAAGTCAAGTTTAAAGGTGGGATTGCTAGGTTAATCTAGACTCGGTTAAAGGTGGGCTTACTGTAAATGGGTTAAGGTGGCACATGATTTCAATCCAAGGTATTCAAGTGAACACAACTTGTTTAAATGGGTCTTTTACTCCATTGTAAAGCTCCTTGAAGTAGTTTTCTTGGCTAGATTGGCCCAAGTCATAAAGATATATTTGATGTTGATTTTCCTAATTAAGGATTTCTAGTGTAATCATCAGTGATTTGTTTGTACTTGTTTTGTTTTTTGTTTGTTAATAAAATCCACCTTCGAGGAGTTGATGCCGAACCTCAAAACATTAAATCCAAAGTTTGCAAATGACATAGTGTCCAACAATTTCTTCTTTGCATTCCCTTCGACCTCCCTACCTTGATCTACAAAAATCTCATTGACTACTTTCACATCGCACTAAGACAAATGAAACTTTCTTGAAGATAGACCCCTGGCTACATCTGGGAGCTTGAATTGATTCCTCACAAACTCACTCATCCATGGGAAATCTTGAATTATATGACCATGCAAATGACATTATCTATATTGGAAGGGTAAATTCTCATAATCAAATATTTGGACATTCTCGCATTCCCCTTCTTCGAAGATTATCTGCTCAGAAAAACCCTCATTTGTAGAAATCTACACCATGGTCTTTGGAATACCCTCACCCATTAGGGTTTCAACAAATGGGCATTAAAAGGAACCTAGTTTATTCCCTATTGCTCAAAGAACCCTGATGTTGCAATAGTGAAGAGGAAATCTTAACAACCTAACCCAAAAAAATATTTCATCCCTCAACACCAAATTGGAGTTGAATGAATCATACCATGAATTCAATACCAACACTCGGTTCATGTAGAACCAGGGCCCTTCCTACAACACTTCTTCCTTATTCTCTGAAATCCCAAACAAATAAGAGTAAAACCCTCATTGCAAGAGAGAAAACTAGATCTCCCCCTTTGCAATCTTCATCAAAGACAATCTAATCTAAAGCATTAGCTTGGATATGCACAACTTTTGACCGTTGAAATACCTTATTAAAGCTCTGCAAGCCAACACCTTTACACCATCCACAACCCAGTCCATCGAAAAAGAGCTCTTGAGGAGGGTGTACATCTCTTCTTCTTGCCAAGTAGATTCCCTCCAAACCCTAGTTTACCATCTCCTTCATCCTCCTCATTTTTCACCAATCACACACACACACACACACACACACACACACACATATATAAAGTTCATCTAGATTGGTTATATATTTTTTTTCCACGAAAGGAATCAAGTTTGGTTAGTTGAAGTCTATCAATGGCTTAAATGCCAATAGATAAAAATTTTCTTGTGGAGAACTCCCCCTTCCTTGAAATTTTTAGATGGAAGGTGGATCCATTGCCAATTGCAAGAGCACATGGTAACGCAATGAGACTTCTTTAGATTCAAGCTTATGACATTTTTGTAAATACACCTTGAAACAATGACTTCAAATTGATTAAGCTAACTCATTGCATTGTGGATTAGCTTGGTTACACACACGCGTGCGGGTGTGCCCAAAGAGGTTATACATAATAATATTTTATCGCAAGAGGTAAGCTCAACTGATTGTCCCCATTGTTATTAAGCATTTGACTAGTTTTGTGTCAGTAGTTGCCTAGTTCGAATACCCTTCGGTAAGGCACATTGGTCTACACTAACAAGTTTACTAGGCATGCCATCCACAAATGTGGGAAAAATCCTTTAGGTTTCTCCACGAGGTTTTCCTAGGAAAAAAAAATGCTCGAAGAGATTTCATCCATTGTTGAAAAGTTGGGAGATGTTCACTAGTAGGCAAGCTTCAATTCCTGTAAAAGATTTATTGGAGCCATGGGGTCACCTTGAGGTAGTTGTTGAATGTGTATTCACACACAAAGAGATTATGTTAAATGGTCTTATGCCCCATGCACACTCAAGTGGAACAAATCCCACCTGATGTCCTTTAATTTAAAGGTATAATTGGTTCAAATGCAATGTTTCAAGGCATAGTTCATCACAAGGTCTCTAGTTCAAGTCCGGTTGATATTCAAGCCCAATTAAGTCTCATCGAGTTACCAACAATTATCATGGTCATCAATTGAAACACCCTCAATCTAAATATTCTAGCAAAGAAAGGGGATCAAGGTTTTCCTTGAAATAATGTGCTATTTACTATTAAGCCTTTTTAATGCTATTATTTTTGCTTATTATAATTATTATTTTTGTCTATTTATACCAAATCAATGTTAGATTATATTACACATCTACCTCTTACAACATTTTAGAATGCACCTCTAAACACAATAACTATATATAATATTATTACATCATATTATCATATGAAATATAACATAAAGATTTTAAACTTTCTATAAAATTAAGAATTAATTAACTTTTATTTTTATCTATTATCATTAATATTTTTGTCTATTTATGCCAAATCATCATAGTTACATTAGGTTATACATCTACCTCATACAACATTATAAATCCGCCTCTAAACACAATAACTATATATAATATTATTACATCATATTATCATATAAAATATAACATAAAGATCTTAAACTTTCTATAAAATTAAGAATTAATTAATTAAATACCTTTTAGAAAATTCCAATCCAAATCATAGTAAAGATATTATCATATAAAATATAACATAAAGATCTTAAACTTTCTATAAAATTAAAAATTAATTAAATAAATACCCTTTCGAAAATTCCAATCCAAATCATAGTCAAGATAGAATTTAAAGATTGCAATTAACAATATTAATAAAAATAACACGGGATTTATACACACAAATAGTAATGTTTTTCGTTAACGAGAAAGGACTTAAAGATTGCAATTAACAATATTAATAAAAATAACATGGGATTTATACACACAAATAGTAATATTTTTTTTGTTAACGAGAAAGGACTGACTAAGATTTATTTTTAATGATTGTAGATTAAAATAACACGAGATAAATAAATTAATGTTTTTTTCATTAAGTAGAAAAGAATAAGATTGTTTTTTAATGATTTTAGAAAATTGTTTTTTATTAGTCCCTACCGTAGGTATAGAGGGACTATAGCGATCGATAAATCGTTGACCTGGAATTAGCTTGTGCGTTGGCCATAAATATTTCCCTATTGTCTATTGTTGGAACAAGGGAAGTGAAAATATCGATTTTTATATAATAAAGAGTATCATGTTTGTCAAGATCTGATTAGACAACGGATTGGAGGTCTTATTGTTGTCTTCGCTATTCCCAATGTAAAATATGTTTGCATTTCCAAAGTATTTGGTAGTATATGGTTTTTTTGAATCATAAATTTTGTTATGCATTCGTGGAACGTGGATTAATGCTAGAATTAGTTCGAATGTTTCCCTTAGCATTTTCTGCTGGGTGGAATACATTCTCCACGATATTGCTATGTCTGATTTTTGCTTTATTGTTGCGTGCTTCGAGAGAACAATCCTGCCACACTACATCTTTTCTTAAATGCTTGCACAGGCCTACGCCCTTCGATGGTCCTTACTATCTTAACTCTTTACCTAAGAGCTCTACCAATCTTAAATGTTTATTGTACAGATGCCTTGCAATACAATTTTGTTCATGCCCGACATCCCTGCTCTTGTGCTCCATCCTTGTTCGTTGTTTCGTTCCATGATTCTGGTTCTTGTTTGATTCAACTTTGCAAAGTTGAGATCCTGAACTTGCAGTTTGAGCTCTTCGTGGTTGTTCACTGGTTTGTTGTTCTTCAACTTTGCAAGCTGTTGGACTGGTTGTTGCGGTTTTCATTTTTTTTGGCGCTAAGTTCTTCTCATCCTTTGTTGACGGGTAAGTTTCCCTGTTCTTGCTGATTTTCAATATTCTGTTCCAGACCCTTTTTGTCTGTGCTCTTAGTTTCTGTTCCTGGAAACAATGCGTCTTCATATGGCGGGTGTAGCGTCCATAGTTTTTCCGAAAATTGCAATGCAGAGGGATTTACGAAAAGTAATTGGGAGCTATCAGAAGAGGGAACCATCGGGCGGGGTGTAGACGCAGTGTATGCTTCTACTCCGTGGGTCGAAAAACTGCGTCTGCCTGTTTTCTTTTTGCTGAATTAAGTTATGGTTTTATTTTTTTGCGGTCTTTCTTCTGTTTGGTTCATTTTCCAGTGCCGGTCTGTTTTCTTCTCATCTTCTATGGGAACTAGGGGGGATTCAAGTTGAGAAGAAGAAGGTTTAAAGATACATACGGGGATTGGTGTGCTATTTTTCTTTTCTTTTTTATTTTGCTAGTTTTTATTTTTTGCCTGTGCTTTTCTCTGTTTTGATAGAAACTGAAAGTATCTAGCAAACAACTTCAAAATGAAAGTTGAAAAGTTGAAAGAGGTAATAGATGTTGAGTCGTATGAAAAAGATACACAATCCATTGTACATGACAACATTGACGTGGTTTTGCATAGGAATGGCCTTTTTAGATTGGATGCATCCTCGTATACTATTGGGGATTTCCTTTTCGATACATTCCAAGTTCTCTTTCATTTCTGGTATTCGTCGACCGAGCTGCGCAATGGATTGTTAGATTATTTCTTGGCCTGTTTTAAAAATGGCGATGTTGAGGCTTTGCAGTCCTATGAATATGAAGTGGAATATGATTTTCTTCGGCAGTTGCATGGAATACATGATGTGGCTACGTATTTTTCAAAGATGCGGTTGTCTGCATCTCCAGTTATGCCTGCACATCAGAGGGGACTTTGGGGAGATACATTTTCTATTCGGTGGATGTCTAACTAGCTGAATATATCAGTTGGCATATGGTCATTGACAAGAAAAACAAGATATCTACTATTCAACAAAACTGCATCTAACAATCCATATTGCATCTTGTTCCATGATGTCGATGCCCTCAGTGGCCATTATGAACCACTGTTGTACAGAAAAATGTCCATATGCAATATAGAAGGTCCTCGTATCTACTTGTCTGTTATTTGCAAAGACCTTCAATCGCAATGGAAACAACTTTTGGATGGCATGGATTGCTATGGTTTACAGTTGGCAACAAATATTGTGTCTAGCTGTGGAGATAGTCTGTTTAATGAAATTTGTTGTTTGGTAGCAGCCGAGTTCGATGTTCAGTCGTTGTGTCTTTACATTGTATAGTCCTTCTACAATACGATTATAGGCGACAACAAACAAGCTTTTAGGTGCTTGCCTCAACACCTTTTCCCATATCTCGTGGAAAATATGCCGGCAGTTGGAAGTTGGCAGGAATACCTTATGAACATGGCGCTTCCATATGAAGAGGGGAATATGGAGGGTTGCATATTCTATTTGCAATGGCTGTCTATGGTATTCAGGGTGAAGATCCAGGTTTGGTCGACCTCGCTAGCTGGCACTATCCATTCATGGGTTACCGATTCAAATTACGATCAAACAATTCACATCCTGTCGTTGAAAATAGATACATCACATATCCATTATGAACCTTTACTTGGAGATATCAGTAGTTCAGGGTTGAGTGTGGATACCACCCAAATGACATCGAATCTGCATACGCGTGGAATGCTTTTTAGTAAAAACGAGAGTCCTCCTGGTTGCGATATGGGCAGATATGGATTGAACAAAAAAAACATGCATAGAATTCATTTCAGTTGTGATGAGGCCATAGAGGGCTTAAACAAAAAGCATAGAGTAAGTTATCACAATTTGAAAAAAATTATTCATCAAATTCGTCCGACTTCTGATAAACAAATAGAGGCCTTGAACAAAAAACGTAAAATAGTTTATGAGAAACTGGGTGAGAGTGAAATTTATCCTAATTGCCACTAGGTCATCCCGCCCTTGGGCAATAAACGTAGAGTAAGTTACCACAACTTGAAAAAGGTCATGCGCGAGATAAAAAAATACATTGATACACTTCCTTTTAGAGAGAAACTCACATATGACAATGTAAAGAAATTTGTTCGTGCAGAACATAACATAAACACGTGCGATTGCATATCCCAAAATGGTCATGCAACTGTGGTAGTTCGTGGTGTACATGAAAAACAAGAAATAGTTTCTACCCATACTTCCATGCGAAAAAAAAATGCAAGACATACCTACATGAAACAAATGAAAGACACTCCTTCCATTGCATGTGCAAATTGTGAACAATTGAATTTTTCAAAAAATAGTAAGTCTTTCACACCTGATTTGCAAGCAGAATACCTCCGAATGACAGCCCACGATAAACCATTTTCTAGTGAGAAAGTTTGTCTTCCATGCAAATGATGGCTTGAAAATGGAAAACTTCCATTGTTTGCAATCCCTAACCGAATAAGATGTAATACACCACTAGTAGATGTAAGTGCACTTACGGAATTTGAGGAGAGACTTGTCTCTCTGCGAATTTCATTTGCTCAAATCAGACCTTGGGGCTATAAGCGACCCCAGATGGGCTTAACAGGATCAATTATTAATGTGCCTGTTCAACTAGATGTTGTGCAAAAAGCGTTGCCACAGTTCATTAACAATACAATTACAATCGATGTGGCTCTGAAAAGACGCTTGCAATACAAAAATGCGTCTCAGACAGGAAAAGTGCATGTGCATGCTGTTATGAAAGCATTAAAGGAATTATGTTTCAGGGCCCTGTACAAAGTAGAGAACATTTGTATAAATTCCAACTGGAACAGTGTTCTCGCAGAAGAACATGGAAACTCTACAGAGACTCTCGAAAATCCTAGTGATTCTGATACAAGTGATGAATCAGAGAATGAAACACCTGCTGAAACATTGGTCCATGGATTCACTGATTCACAGTGCATTCGTGACTTGCAAGACAAAATTGTCGAAAACGCACCTGGCGAGGGGCAGCGTCCACTTGGAATATTCAAGGACAAATTCGCTGAGGAAATGAACTTTCCAACATTGTTCTACGGAGATCCATGTGGCACTGATATTACAGAACGATTCAGTTATCATAAAATAGTCCGATGGGAGCTACTACATTCAAACAGTTACTTCTCCTATCACATAACAAATTTGTTTTTCAAAACAATGCGCATAATAATAGAGCAAGTTCTGTTCTGCATGTGAGTCCGAATAAGAAAAGGCCAGTTACAAAGAAGAAAGTTGTTGGCCAAGGATGTGAAGTACAAAGTAAACCTAGAAAGAATTATGAAATCTGATATTGGATACATAGATTTCAAGAACATCCGCACCTCTCCTGACTATTTGAAACAAAACAATTTTTTTTGTTGTTGCAATGATCCGACAATTGGAGCCGCCAACATTTTTCATCACATTTACAAGTGCAGAGCATTGCTGGGATCCATTGGTGGCTGCTGTTTCTGACCTGCATAGTAACAAGAAACGTAAAAAAAATTGATACACTGGAAAATAACGACATTGACTACCTCATAAGAAAAGACCCGGTGACATGTACTTGATACTATAGACATAGAATAAATGCTTTGAGACAATTGATATGCCACGATGAAACGTTTTTCAGAAAAATATCGGACTACTTTTTTGTGACTGAATTCCAGAATAGGGGAAATGAGCATGACCACAAACTGTTGTGGATAGAGGGTGCACCGGTCTATGGAGATGATAACAATTCAAAGATCGAACAATTTCTGGATAAATACATAACATGCAATATAGATCATTTGGAACCAGACTTTGCGAAAGTCCATAGACATTACCATACAAAAAGTTGTAGAAAACGAAAAAGCTTGCATTGCAGATACAACTTTCCTATTCCACCAATGAGAGCTACAAGAATCATAGAGCCATTTAGTTTAGAGGACAGTGTTGTTGTTGAGAAATCTAAATCCTTGTTCGCATTTCTAGAACAAGGAGGATTTGACGAAATGATCAGCTTTGATGCCTTCTTTGCACAGGTAAATCTATCAGAAGATGAGTACATCCAAGCCATACAAATAACGCTTAGGAAACCAACACTTTTCCTTAAATGAAAACTCTTCCATATTTGGAACAACAGTTTCTCCAAGGACATGCCAGTTATGTGGAAATAAAATACATATGCACAGTACGTGCTTAATGCATATGCTGCAGCATCCTACTGCACCTCGTATATGACGAAGATTGACAAATCTATGACATCTGCATTCAGAAAAACACGCAAAGAACATGAAAGAAGTCATATTGATGCCATACAAATGATACACACCCTTGGCAACACATTGCTTAATCTTCAACAAATGTCTACTTAGCAAGCAGTTCACATTCCCCTTTCTTTGCCCCTCACTTGTAGTTCAAGAAAATGTGTCTTCATAAACACATCTCCACTTGAAAAACACACATTTATGCTTAAACCATCGGTTTTGCTGCAACAAGAAATTGACAATTCAGAGGACGTCATATATCACTCTATTATTGATTATTACATCCAACATCCATCTCCTATTAGGCATATCTGCTTAGCAGAATTCGTATCGCATTACAAAAAAAATGGTACACCCATATCAAAAAGAAAAAAACCCTCTGTTATACGGTTTGTCAAATACAATAAACATTGTGAC
>SNQJ01S0064486.1:11875-23407 GCA_010110895.2 Picea sitchensis
ATTGATGTCACCGTCTGTGAACTTCTCCATAACTGCAATGTTCTGCGGTTCATTCTCTTTTCCTTCTTCAAACTCTGGTTCCACGATCTTTCCTTTCACGATATTCAACACTTTATTCTTGGCAAGGATGAGGTCAATCCTTGTCTTCCACGCTCTGAAGTTAGAGGATCCATCTAACTTGTTTTCTGACTTCATAGAGTAAGTCATGGCTTCTTTGACTTAGTCAACCCTAGATCTGACCAAAAACTCAAAATTGACATCTTGGCTTGCTGAGAGTACCAGAAGATGCGTTAGGCTAGGGCACACTGATATATCCAGAAATTAGGTCAATCCCTTCACTTAAGGTGCCTCAACAAGAGGATTAGGATTTCTACAACTGCACCTGCTAGTAACCCTAGCGATAGTGCTATGGTGACTGCTCCTGCTAGAAGCCCTAGCGACAGTTCTTCAACGAGCTTAATATCCTTACGACTATGTTTCCTTCTAGCGGTTAGACTGAATGAAGGAGGTGTGGGCCCATAACCTGTTATAATATAATGGATGTGCTTGTTTTACCATTGACAATATCGCTATTGTCACCCAACCATAGGCTGAATCCACCCTCCAATCACCTTAACCTTGATAGAGAATCACTTCGGAAGCAAACCCTAGGCCAGATATCCAAACAAAGGGTAGCGCTCCTTTCCCCAAGGATAATGCCCCAACAAGAGCTGATCAGATAGTCCAAACCCTAACCAAGAGATATTCCAAGCCAAACATGATTTGCTAGCTGTAGCAGATGCAATGGCATCTCTCCTCCAAAATTGCACACAAAACTGGGCACTGCAATGCACACAAGTGCCGCTCTGCAATTCTAAGACTGCTTGCCATAATGAAGACTGGCCTCTTGTATTTATAGTAATTCTGGCTAACTGCCTGGGCCGAATTCTCATTCTGGGTATCTGTCTATTCAGTATATATTATTTCTTCTGGATGACTTCTTCTCTTAGAGGCTAATAACCTAATACAAGTTATCTTCTTGAGCCGACATGTCTTCTAGGGTTATTAGCCAACTCATTAGGGTTTCTTCTTGCTTCCCGGAATATTATATTCTCGTTAGGTTTACATGTGGAGGTAAATACCTCCTGCAGCTACCATAATATCAACACTCCAGACCTATTCTAAGGCTCATTCCTTGACAGAGAAAAGGGAAAATATGAGATTTTCTTAACGCCGAATTTGTGACAGTCCTAAGACAAATTATGAAGCTAAATTAAACACTATTTTTGTGACAGATTTGGGCCTGTTCTAAGGTTTTTCTGAGGCATCTAAGGCAAATTTCTGAGGCAACAAGATCTAGTTTGAATCATATTCCAAGGAAAACATAATACCAGAACTAAGGCACAAATATGAGGCTATCTAAGGCAAATCCAAGGGTAAGTTTCAGTAGAGAATAGGAAACAAAATGAAGTAGTTTCTGAAGTAGTTTTCGGGTGAGTCTGAGGCTGTGAAAGAGGGAAAATCTGAGGTCTATTCAAGCATGAAATAAGACTGAATTTCAGATCTGTTCTAAGATTGAACAAGGGAAGATTTGGAGCTGTGATAAAAGGCAGATCTGAGGAAGTATATCAGACAAATTCTAAATATGAGTTTGAAGACATTTTTCGTTTTGAGGTAAATTTTTGAAACTTGTTTCAAGAATGATCCTTGATGTGACTTTTGAGTGTGTTCTATAAGTGCATCTTATTCAAGCTCTAGTGAGGAGACTATACTTCCAGCTAGTGATGTGCAAGGTTTCAAGCCCTTGTCACTATGTGAGAAGGGAGGAAATCAACTTTAGCCACCTCAAAAGAAGTCAAGGAATGCAAGAAAGAACGACGAGGAGTTCTTCTCTATATCAGATTTCTCAGGAGGACCGAAAGAAATATTGAGAATGATTGCAGACTATGTAGTAGCTTTCTTTTGATAATGAAGGGTATTATCCCTGGTGTGGGAGTCCTCATGACTTGGACCATTATCCCTAGTGCAGGAGTCCAATTTTTTCTTGGCTGGTTGTTATCCTAATATAGGAGGCCATTTTGGTTTCTATCCCTAAAAGAGGCCATTTTGGTTATTATCCTAGTACGGGAGGCCAGATTTCTTGCTTCATTATTGAATGGCCATGATCCCTGATATAGGAGTCCAACTCTTCTTGGTTGGTTATTATCCTAGTACATGAAGCCATTTTGATTTTTATCCCTATGGGAGGTCATATTGGTTATTATCCTAGTACAAGAGGCCAACTAAGTACTGTAGAGGCAGTAGAGGACCTGCGAAGACATGGGATGTCTCCAGGTTAGCGACACAATAAAATAAAGATGTTTATCCTTTAGACTTCAAAGGGAATCACTTGACTTAGAGGGAATCAAAATTTTTGAGAAGGAAGAAACAATACCTTCTGCCCCTTCAGCAGTTCAAAGGGAGACAATTATTGATCCACTTAAAAGGAAGATTTGAGGAAGCACATAAGCCAAATTCTAAATCTGGGTTTGAAGACATTTTTCATTTTGAGTTAAATTTCTGAAACTTGTTTCAAGAATGATCCTTGATGTGACTTTTGAGTGTATGATATAAGTGCATCTTATTCAATCTCTAGTGAGGAGACTAGACTTGCAGCTAGTGATGTGCGCGGTTTCAAGCCCTTGTCACTATGCGAGAAGAGAGGAAAGAAAATTTAGCCACCTCAAAAGAAGTCAAGGAATGCAAGCAAGAACAATGATGAGTTCTTCTCTATCTCATCTTTCTCAGGAGGACCGAAATCAAGATTGAGCATGATTGTAGACTAAGGTAAGTCTTGTAATACTTTCCTTATTTGATCATTACTTTGTAGTAGCTTGATTTTGATAATGAAGGGTATTATCCTTGGTGTGGGATCCCTCATGACTTGGACCATTATCCATGGTGCGGGAGTCCAAATTTTTCTTGGTCGGTTTTTATCCTAGTATAGGAGGCCATTTTGGTTGTTAACCCTACATGAGGCCATTTTGGTTATTATCCTAGTACGGGAGGCCAGATTTCTTAATTCATTATTGAAGGGCCATGATCCCGGGTATAGGATTCCAATTCTTCTTGGTTGGTTATTATCCTAGTACACGAGGCCATTTTGATTGTTATCCCTATGGGAGGTCACCTTGGTTATTATCCTAGTATGGGAGGCCAACAAAGTACTGTAGAGGTAGTAGAGGACATGAGAAGACATGGGATGTCTCTAGGTTAGAAACACAGGAAAAATAAGATGTTTATCCTTCAGACTTCAGAGGGAGTCAAACTATTTGAGAAGAAGGAAGAAACAATACCTTCTCCCCCTTCAACAGTTCAAAGGGAGACAATTATTGATCCAGTTGATCCTGTAACTCCAGCTGATGATTCCCAGAGACATGGCAGTAGGCTGGGAGAGGCCTACATGGGCTTGAAAGACTCTGCTAGAGGCATATGGACATGTAACTCCTCATGATACATTCTGAGAGAGAAAGAGACCACAAAGATTTTTGAGCTATGTTCATCTATGAGCCACATCATTGATGTTGAACCTTCTTGTCATGGAGAAGCAACAGGTCAGTAGGTATGGCAAGATGCCATGATAGAAGAGTATCATTCCATTATGAAGAATGATGTGTGGGATATTGTTCCGAGACTAGAAGGGAAGTCTGTGGTGAATTCCAAGTGGATCTATAAGATCAAACATGCAGCTGATGGAAGTGTCGAGAAGTGCAAAGCGATATTTGTGGCTAGAATATTCTCTCAGGTGGAGGGAATAGATTATGAGGAGACATTTTCTCCTGTTTCCAAAATACGCTTCCATTTGCACGATTATTGATCTTGCAGCATCCATGGGTTGGAGAGTCGAGACTACATCAGATGGATGTAAAGATATCCTTTCTCAATGGTGAGTGTTATCACATGAAGTTGTCAAGGGTCACATGTAGTTGTTGTTAATACCCAAGTCTGCACCCTTGCTCCATCTCTCTCTCTTCTCACATACCAAGTCCTATAATTTTTCCCTTCTGACTGGTAAAGTTGTTTTTACCCTTTTTGTTTAAAGACCTGGTTTCCCTTGGTGTCTTTCTTGACTGAGTCTCGACCCAAATTGTTTCTAATTTTCTCGAAGGATAAACACTTATCATGATTTGGGTTCAAAGTACTGGTCATCTTGTTTGCCTGAGCTCACAACAAGTCATCCAAGTCCTTTGTTGATACATGTGATAACCATGAGCATAAAGCACAACATTCAAAGGTAGTCTATTTTGGGATGAAATACAACCAGCGAGTGGGTTCATTTTTCAACGGTGGAGATTCCAGGAGTAGTTTAGATCAACAACAATCATGCATTCAAAATTTCAAAGTTGTTCGAGGTTTAAAGACCAGGTGGATTCCCTAGAGTTACAGATCAAGTGCCATGTGTCCTTCCAAATTGGACGGTCATGATTTACTTCGAGAGTTCAGGCTTCGAGAGTTTTGGCTTCTCCACTCCCAATTTCCTCCGAAGTAATTTTTCCTATAGTTACATATCAAGCACGACGCATCCTTCTAGATTGGATGATCATGATTTACTTTCGGAGTTCAAGCTTCGGGAGTTTCAACTTCTCCACTCTTGATTTCCTCTGAATTATTTTTGCCCGAAGTTACAGATCTTTCACCATCTGTCCCTCTAGATGGTGACCACATGGCATTCATTTTAGGATGCCATATCACCCAGGCCCATACTACTCTGTGAGTTATGAAAGCTCTATATGTAGACCCCCCCCTGACTTCGAAGTGCTGAAGACACTTGGCACCCATCAGTTCCGATGCATGGTGCTCATCTGTTAGGGACACATGGAATCCATCTAGCATTGACACATGGCACTCATTTCAAGCATTTTTTGGACATGTATTCAACTGATTTTCGAGTGACACATGTCACCCCTCCATCCATGACATGTCATCATAGTGACATTAGGCTGCCACGTTAGCTGTGGGAGATCATCCTCTGGGAAGTGTTCTTATTCGAGCGCCAATATTAGTGCCATCTCCATGCACGGTTTTAATGGATCCTAGAATTTGTGGGTGGATAAACTTTAGCGGTGGCGCTAAATTTAGTAGGTGCACCCAGATCGTAGATTGTGACTAGATCAATGACCACGTTTCATTGCGGGGATGCAACATGCTCGAATGATAAAAAAATTGATCGATCCTGCAATTGAAACCATGGTATAGCGGAAGAGCTACGTGGCGGAAGGTGGTGAATTGCGGACTCAAAAGCGGTGTGAATCCAAACCGCCTTTGACGACCCCACAATCACGTGCTTATATAATGACAAATCCAAGAGTATCATGCGACCTCCCCCTAGGCGTTAAGCCTCACCCAGATCCCGAGGAGAGATAAATTAAGAAAAGAGGGAATGGTAGCTAAAACCTCAGCTCAGTCCATAAATAGGAAGCTTGGAAGCTATGGCCAAGGAGATAGGAATGTCAGCTCGAGGTACCACGATGGACGATTTCTTCTCACAGACCCATATTGATCTGAGCTCGCGTCTGACAGGAGGAAACACGCACAGTCTAACAGAAGGATGCATAGACGTAAATATTTGAATAGGATGGCCAGATCACACTCCTAGAAGTTGTGGACTGATCTGAGTATAAATAGATCAGTTCAAAATTTTGTTAGGGTCATGAACTTGTTGAGCATAGCTCCCTATTTTGTAATATTTTGATAACAGAGTTGTTCTCTGGTTTTTTATGAGACCTGAGACTTTCACATGAATAGAAGTCAATTTATTTCATCATCTTGTTTAATCTGTATTGAAACACTCGTGCATGGAGGATCCAGACGAGGGTTGTAGTCGTATTGTAATGTAGGTTTGATTATAGTATTGGTGTGACCGGTTTTAGTATTTTCTTTGTTGTCTTGTTTCTTCTTATGTTGAAATGCTTGTGCATGGAGGATCCACACGAGTTTTTGTAGTCACATAGTAATGGAGGTTTGATTATTATATTTCTGTGATATATTTCAGTGTCTGAAACTTAAGTTCAAGAGTGCTCTTGTGCCTGAGTTTTTCTTCACCAAGTTGATTGAAGGCCTGATGCCCATGGGATACTTGTCCAACTTTCTCACTAAGTCTTCCTTCTTCTCACCTTTAACCTTAAACCACTGACTGAAGTTAATGAGGACCTCATTTTCCTATGCATTGTTTGTCCAGTTTCTGTGTTAAAACATTCTCATACTGAGCTTTGTCCCTTTGACCTCCATTCATAAACCTACCTCCACAAATAATTTGATGGGTACTAGGCTTATCCTCTTGTAATATGAGGGAGAATATCAGTGCTAACATTCTTGGAGTCGTTGTTGGGGAATGAATTGAAGACATTTCCCTGGGATTGAACAACAAAGAAATTTTGATTCTGAAGGTGCACCAGAAATCAGTAACTTGAAGATTGCAACTTGCACTTGGTGACTCCATTGTGTCAATTGTGGCTCCCAAAGGCAGACACATGATGTCTACTCCACAAATGCCTCTGGAAACACTTGAAGCTGACCCATAAAATATTATCAAGAAATGAAAGACCTCTCAAGAAGGACTTTTAGCTGTTGTACCAAGTGATTACGACAATCTACGTGATTCTTCTTTTAAAACTAAAGTAACTGTATCTAATTCTCCTTTTATACCATTTGCTGGAGTTTCTAGAAGTTTAGATTTTGAATTTTTTTTTTTCTGACTCCCCCCTTCTAGTCTGCATTTGGAAGGATAAATTTTTGAAACTCCTATTTCCCCTGATATTGTAAAATGGTTTAGACCCAAGAGCTTAGAAGATTTTCCCACTTTGGGTTTTCCTACTCCTCCTCCTGTCAAAGTTACTGTATCTAAAGAGGGGGATAATTCTTTTCCCTTGAACCCCATATCATTCTCCTCCAATAATTAGTCATTTCCCCTTTCCCCTAGAAATACAGTTCTAGCCCTAAAGGTCCAAAATCCATCTCCCCCTGGTGCTCCTATAGTTCACATCCCAATGGAAAGTGTGAACCCTCCTAGAAACAAAATGGATGCCATAGTGGCTGCTAGATATTATCCCCTTGTTTTACCTTAGCCTATGAATTCTCTCCCAGTTGGATACTACCTTAAGTACATGCCCAAGTTCACAGGGGAAGAAGACACAACTGCAGAAGAACACCTCTCATCTTTTTATAGTTATGCAGATAATCATAACATTGAAAATGAAGATGCGTGGATGAGAATTCTTTTACAGAACCTTGATGGTGAGGCTAGGAAATGGTTTAGGGGTTTAACTCCCGGATCTATTTTTGGGATTGAAGCTATGGATGATTCATTCTTAAGACATTGGGGGGATAAAAAATATTTTCTTCATTATATTACAGAATTTGGGTCACTTAAGAGAAAATAGGGGGAATCTGTTTCAGACTTCTCAAAGAGTTTTAACAAGATGTAGAATAAGATTCCCACTGAAATAAATCCTAAAAAAACCTCTGCCAAGATTACTTATGCCAACGCTTTTGACCCTGAGTTTTTCCTCTTGTTGAGAGAAATAAGAGCTAACTCCTTAGCTCATATGCAAGATGCAACCCTTGAAGTAGAGTCTAATATATTGGCAGCTGAAAAACTTAGGATTAAATCTAATAGAGACAGAAGAAAAGGTAGGGTTGAAGCTTCAACCTTTGATTCCTCTACTGCCTCCCCTCAAGTAGATGAGTTGACAAAACTGGTAAAATCATTTTCTGCAGAAATGGAGAAATTGAAATTTGAAGGAAAGCAGAACTATAGGAACCCCCAGAATGATGATAATAGGGGTAATTTTAGAAGACCCAATAATGCCCCTCAGATCATCCAAAGAGATCAAATAAATAGGGATAAGGATGATAATACAATCCAAGCCCCTCTCCAAAATAACCTTGTTATTGATGAAGAAGGAGAGGAAGAATATGTTGATCCTGAAATCCATTGTCTTGGTGACACCTCTTCAGCCCCTCATTTAAATCAATCTGCATATGAAGAGGCTCTCATGGGTAGCCAACTAAATGATCTGAGAAAGGGGGAAAGGACCAGTGGAAATTCAACTAGATACAACCTAAGGTCCAAGAAGAAAGAGGGAAAGCCTGACATTCCTGATCAGCCTACTAAAACAATGAGTCCTGCTAAGGATGTGGAAGCTAAAAGTAACAAAAAGGAGGCAACAGAACCCCATGCAGTGGTAAAAGTGTTACCCCATAAGTTGAGGAGATGTTGAAGCCACCCTCCTCTTTTATCTTTGAGAATGAGATTCAAAAGATTAAAATCCCTGTACCTTTTTTGGAGCTAGTTAAGAATGAGGATTTCAAAAGGTACCTTTCCAAAATGCTACAGTTTGAACCTTCATCTCATCCCACAGACTCAGTCAATCTTCAAGATGAAAAACCATTTGTCGTACTAGGGATTTTGGTAGAGGAGAGGGATGAATCTTCCCCTCCTTTCTATACATAATTGAACATTCATGATAAAGTGTTGCAAAACTGCTTCATGGATTCAAGGGCATCTCATAACCTCATGACTAAGACTGTCATGGATGAGCTTGGGTTGGAAGTTACAAGAACCTACCATGACCTATACTCATTTGATTCCAGGAAGGTGAAGTGTCTTGGGGTTATCAAAGACCTAGTTGTTTCCTTATTCCAGTTGCCAATGAAAAGTGTGGTCATGGATATTGTGGTGGTTGATGTACCCCCTAAGTTTGGGATTCTCTTGTGTAGATCTTGGATCAAAAGACTAGGGGAACTTTACAGATGGATCTTTCATATGTCACCATTCCTGTGTTTGGGGGAGAACATAGAAGGCTTTATAGGGAAGCACAACTTACTTACATTATCAACGATGAAGCAAACCCTACCAACCACCCCATTTTTGCAGTTGATATTGATTTAGGAACCAATATGTTATAGCTCACCTATGCTCCTCAAAAACTTATTGAAATTAGAAAGCAACCTAGCACCTCTTGTGAAGATCCTCTTCCCAATACCTCTATTTGGAACATGTTTTTTGATGGAGCCTCTTCTAGGGAGAGTGTTGGTGTTGGGGTAGTCTTCATTTCCCCTACCCAAGAGATCATATCTATGTCTTACAAGTTTGAATTTGAAACAAAAAAAAATGTGGCAGAATATGAGGCTCTTGTTTTGGGCTTGAGGGATGCCAAAGAAATGAAGATTGAGGAGCTAGCAGTGTTTGGAGATGCTGAGTTGATTGTTCATCAAGTTAGAAATCGGTATCGGGCTAAGCACCCCAGGTTAAGGGCCTACATAAATGAAGTTTGGGATCTTGTTGATAGTTTCTTCTTGGATTTTAATATCTCATTTGTTCCAAGAGAGGAGAACATTGTGGCATATTCCTTGGTTGTCTCAGGAAGTAATTTCAGGGTTCCTTTGCCCCCAAAACTCAAGTATGAGGTGGAAGTAAAGTATAGACCCTCTATTCCTGACAATGTCAAACATTGGAAGGTTTTTGAGGATGATCTTGAGATAAAAAGGTTTCTTGAGACTGTGGATGAATTCTCTGCTTTACAGATTGATCAAGTTCAAGATACTGAAGAAAACCCCCATGTTGATTTTTTACTGAATCAAATTGCTGACCATCATATTGTCCAGTTACCCAGTAACCATATTCCAAAGGGACTTGTCCCCTTGGAGAGATTGTTTGACATAAATGATGTTGTTGTAAAGGTTAAAGGTTCGACTGAACATTCTGATGTGACTGAATACAATTTAGGAACATAGGAAGATCCAAAATGTGTAAAATTGTCTAGCAGTTTGTCAAAGGAATAAAGGGCTGAATATGTTAATCTTTTAAATAAGTTTGTCGATGTGTTTTCCTAGAAATATGAGAATTTGAGAACATATGACACAAACATTATTGAGCATAAGATTCCTTTGAAAGAGGAGACCAAGCCATTTAGGTAGAAACTGAAATAGATAAATCCCATGCTGCAACCTATCATGGAAAATAAGTGAAAAAGGTGTTGGATGCCCAGATCATCATCCCTTTGAGATATTCAGAATGGGTGGCTAACTTGGTGCCTATGAGGAAGAAAAATGGGGAAATCAGGTTATGTGTTGATTTCAAGAATTTGGACAGGATCTCCAAAAAAGATAACTACCCCTTGCCAAAGATGGAGCACATTTTGCAGAGAGTGATTGGTTCATCTAGAATGTCTATGATTGATGGATTCTCTGGCTACAATTAGGTCTCTGTCCTGCCCGAAGATAGAGAGAAGACAATCTTCACTACTTCTTGGGGCACATTCATATATGCTAAAATTCCCTTTGGATTGACGAATGCAAGAGAAACCTTCCAGCGAGCCATGGACATCGCCTTCATTGGGGAGAAAGACAAATTTGTAGTCAACTATCTGGATGACATTACAATGTTCTCAAAGTCTGACAAAGAGCATTTTCATCAATTGAAGAAGGTTTTCCTGAAATGCAGAAGGTTTGGTCTCTCCCTCAATCCTAAGAAATCTTTGTTTGCTATGAAGGAGGGAAAATTATTGGGGCATATTGTGTTAGTAGAAGGGGTAAGAATTGATCCAAGCAGAGTAGAGGCCATCCAGTCCTTATATTTTCCCAGATCCAAGAAAGTGGTTCAATCTTTCTTGGGTAAAATCAATTTTCTAAGAAGGTTCATCTCTAATTTCGCTGAGTCGGTTAATCACATTACAACCATGCTTAGAAAAGGAAGCGAGGTGAAATGGACTGTTGAGTCCATAAATTATTTTGGACAAATCAAAAGGGATTTGACTGAAGCACATGTTCTCATTGTTGGATTACTGAGAGGGGGGGTGAATCAGTAATAGCGTAATTATAATCCTTTTTATTCAAATGTTATATCAATGTAGAATTATTATCAATTAATGAGCAGTAACAAATAAACAATCACACACATATACAGTACACCAATGTTTTATGTGGAAACCCAAATCGAGAGAAAACCACATAATGTTTTTTATTATATGTCTTGAAGAATTACATTCATTGGAAGCACCAACTTCCTTTGTTTTCGAGCTACAACTGGAAGGAGGCTACAACCTGAGGGAATCTCCAACTCCCCAATTCTCTAGCTACAACCATAAGGAGGCTACAACCCCCTATGTTCTTCGGCTACAACCACCTGTCCTTGCCCCGTCCTGCCACCCTGAAGTAGAAGTAGAATGATGGAACCACTGTCACACTATCACTGTGAGATATACCTATGTAAACATATACCAATAAATCTGAACCATGCATCAACCATGCATCAACCTGTACCTCAACCTATAATCAACATGTACCATAAACAAGTGCATCAACCGTGCACCAACCTATACCAAACAACCTGTAATCAACCTGTACCATAAACAAGGGAATCCAACCATGTACCAAGTATGTATCAATCATGTGTAAACTACTCATCAATATGTACCAACATCATCAAATATACACCTCATGTATGTGCCAATTCATCAACTACTTGTCTCAACCATGTACTCAACATGTCCCTCAACCAAAAGCCCTCATCAA